>JACBKR010000970.1:0-47529 GCA_014218235.1 Colocasia esculenta
ACACCAAAAGATCAATGCCATATGCTTGCCCATCACTTCTCTTCTTATTTTCCTTGGCATTCCTATCCCTCCAAGTGAGCTCATCTCATAAAGTCCGAAGTGCTTTGATCTCACTACTGCCAACCGCATGGGCTACAAGATTGTAGACGGTGTAGTCACAAGGACTCTCAAGGGAAAGGAACCACAAGAGCTGAAGACTCAACAGATGAAGAAGACAATGAAGGCGATGAAGCAAATGACGGCAGTGATGAAGACCTCAGGATGAGCAAATGCCTGACCAAGCTCAAGAATTTGATGATGTACCTGTGCCTCAAGAACAATCCTTCGTGATTACTTGGCACAAATCCATCAAGAAATGATCTCAGGATTTGCTCAGATGACTTCAAGATTTGATCAAGTGGATGCTCGCCTCAACACTCTGGATGACCGGCTTGACCACCTCTACTCCGAGAGAGATGGATCCCGTCACCCTCCTTCTACTGGACATGACAATGAATAGAGGTCTCAGGGTCATTAGAGGTCACTAAGAGTCTTAGCTGGGAATTAGTCTCACCTGTCTAGTCATCTTTTGCTTGTTCATGTTATTTCCTTTCTTTTGATTTCTATTGAGTCATGTAATGATTATCAAATGTACTGTGAAATTTCAATGATCAATCAATGAAAACTCAGTTCATGTTTATTTGTCTCCATATGTGCATGACTTGACCTTTTGTATGTTGTCAAAAAGGGGGAGAACATCAATATATACATCAATTGAATGTTTTTGTCATCATCAAAAAGGGGAGATTGTTGGGTTTTCCATATATCATGTTTTTGATGATCACATTAAGATCCTGAACATTGATTTAATGCAAAATTGATGTGCTAACTAACATGAAAAACACCATGAAAGTGATTGAGTTAAACATTGCTAAATCATACAATGTACATCACTAACAATGTATTTGCATGTAGGTGCACAAGCATGAAAGATGGAGCATTGAAGAGCATTGAAGAAATGAGCAAAAAGCACAAATATTTGTCAAAGAGGTGTATCTGTCGACAGATGCAATGTACCTGTCGACAGATTCATATAGTCATTCCAAGACAGAGCTCAGGTTTGCATCTCTGAGTGTATCTGTCGACAGATGCAATGTACCTGTCGACAGATACACACAGTCAACCCAGGACAGAGCTCAGGTTTTCTATTCTTGAGTGCATCTGTCGACAGATGCAAACAGCCTGTCGACAGATACACTCAGAAACTCAATTTCCTGAAACCCAGTTCTCAGCCTGAGTGTGCCTGTCGATAGATGCAAGTGCACCTGTCGACAGACGATGGAAACATGAGATTTTGAGTTTCCAAATCCGGCCCACTTGGGTGTTTCCTTCCTCCACGACCCCCACCTTTACCTAACACTATATAAGCATCCTTTGGGAGCCAAATTCGCAGAGAGCAGCCTCCATCCAAGAGCCCCAAGGGATCAGAGGAAAAGCCCCAAATTGCTTCTCTGCTTCAACTTTCCGCCCAGATCGTCGTGGAATCACCATCTATGCGGAGCTGAAGCCGGATCGTCGTCAATTCAACCTTCTACATCGATCAATCTACATCCAATCGAAGTTTGAACAGCGTTTGGACGATCCACGAGAAGAATTCCAACTGGATTTGTTCCCTAATTCCTAATTCTTCTCCACTCATAATTTCCATTCCATCGTGTGTGTGTGGTGTGTTTGTGTTTCGAGCATCCCTTGTGCTTGATTCACGTATTTGTGGTTGTTCTGATCATGTTTCATCAGACAACGTGTGTGTGGTTGAGTTGTTGTGTTGAACTCGCTCATAAGCAGTCGTTTCTGCGTGTGTGTGTGGACGGTGGATGTAGGATACACGAGTTGTGTACTCCGAACCACCTTAAATCATCGTGTTCTGTGGTTTGTTCGCGTTTTGCGATAGATGATTGGTAGGCACGGTGTTCATACGCACGTTTGATTCCCTGTTCTCATTTAGATCAACTCAAGCGGTCTCATACTTAATCGAATTCTAACAAATTTCATTAAGATCGCTGTAGCATCGAAAAGAAGCCATCAATAGTTTAAACTTGCGGTAATCTATTCAACCCCCCCCCCCTTCTAGATTACCGTATTGTGTATTTCCGCATAACCCTTCAACAACCTCTTAAACGGACAAGCCCTCAAGTGCCGTGCACCGGGCGAAAGACTAGTGTAGACTGCACTAGGGAACTAGCACAGGTCCCACGGGTACAGTAAAAGAAGCGGAAATGGCAAAGATCGAATCTATCTCACGGCTAAGGTCGCGACGCATCGGGCCGTCGCGACTAGGTCGCGGACGCATCGGGCCGTCGCGACCAGTCGCGACGCCCTATCTTGCCGCGATCCCCCGCGCGACGCCCCGAACCGTCGCGACCAGGTCGCGGCACCCAAGAGCACCGCGATGCTGTTGCGGTCGCCAGACACTGCGACAAGATCGTTGCCTCTAAAGGGGTCGCATTCTCAGCAGGGGGAGCTCCGGAACCCTTCTTCTGAAATTGTCCCAAAACACGAAGGGCAAACCACAGGGGGAGGGGAGCATGCTCAACATGCAAGAAAGTCATTAAAGCACCCAAACCACCCTTAAAGCACCACATACATGGATTTATACTAATCTACACTCAAGGAAAACCTCACTCAACCACGAGCATGGAGTTCTCACACTCCCAAGCCCCAAACCACAGAGGAAACACGATGTAGAGGGGGAAAGGGAGCATGCTTAGGGCGAGAGGATCAAGGGTCCCTACCTCCACACGAAGAACAAACCCGTTAGGGCCTTCTCGTTGGAGTGAATGCCTCCTCCTTGCTCCAAACGACACGAACACGTCCCCTACACAAGCGGGACGACACCAACTCAGCACGGACGCCTCAAGCACCACGATCCGCCAAGAAACCGCAAGAGAAACTCGAGAGGGAAAGGAGAGGGGAAAAGAGAGCTGAGAGAGAGAGAGGGGGAGAATGGGCGCACCTTCGATTTTTAAGCCGACGGCCCCCAGAACGCGATGGGCCGACCCGTCGCGACATCTAGCTTGTCGCGACGCTCCTCGGCGTTGCGACCATGTCGCGACGGTCGCCCTCGGTGCGACCCCAAAAAAATCGGTCAAACCTCGAAGACCGAAAAAGCAGTCACGACGACCAGACAGGCCGCGTCAACGTTGCACGCGTCTGACACCTAACAAAGCCGTTCTGACAGAAAGGACACCAGTCACGTCTGTCAGAAAAGCAGTCGCAACCCTGTCAGACGTCGCAACAAGGACGCGACGGCAACCCCCGTCACGACAAGAACGCGGCGGCCGGGTGCGGCGTGACCCAACGCTGTCGCGGCAGACCGCTTTGGCGCAACCACGTCACGGCCAGAGCGCCTGGCGCAACCCTGAGGATGGGGCCAAAGAGCCCAAGGGGGCCGGGTCTTACATCCCCCCCACCTTAAGACATTTCGTCCTCGAAATAAAAACAACTCAGTCTCAAACCAACCGAAAGCAGTACAAGGAGAAGTAACATACAATCATCAAACAAATAGGGAAACTGCTCCACATCTCATCCTTGCGCTCCTAGGTGGCCTCGCCACCAACACGGTTCTGCTAAATAACCTTCACCAGCGGAATCTAGTTCCGACGCAACTGCTGAACTCTGCGGTCGACAACTCTGACCGGGTACTCTGGCACTGACAAGTCTGGCGCTACCTCTAGCTGTGAGTAGTCCAACACGTGCGAAGGATCTTGACCACTCCCTGAGCTGCAAAACGTGGAAAACACTGTGCACACCTACCAGCTCTACCGGAAGACTAACCTATACTAACGCCACCTCACCGACCCTCTCTGAGATAGGGAAAGCCCAATATACCTGGGACTGAGCTTCCCCTTCTTGCCGAACCTCATGACACCCTTGGTCGGAGGGAACCGTAAGAAACAAAGTCACCACACTGAACTGTAACGGTCTCCTGCGGCTTTCCTTCTGCACAACTATTCGGCCGACTCTGCGCTATCTGTAGCCTCTTCCTCTGACCAGTCTGACTGTATCTGCACACGCTGCACTAACTCTGGTCCCAAAAGCTGTTGGATCGAAATGGCAGATTCACAGTCCTAGGGGGGGGTGAATAGGACTTTCTTACTTTTGAAAATTCTTCTGAAAATCACAATACTAAATAGATGTGTTTAGTACTAGGTGTGGTGTGTGTGATTCAATGTTAACTTGGCGGAAAACAATCACACAATAAATTGCACAAGAGATTTATCCTGGTTCGGCCCTTCCCACATGGAAGTCCTACATCCAGTCCTCAATCCAACCACTTGAGATTTCACTAAACTGCCAATCAACTTGGCCTTCTCTCACCCTTGAGAGGAATTACAACACCCACTTGCTCCAAAGCAAGTCTTCCCTAAAACCGGGAAACAAGACTGCCTTATACCAAAGGCCTTCCTTCACAAGAGGGCAATGCAGAATCAAACTTCTACAGAAAACAACAGAAATGAAGGAAGAAACTCTTGTGTGATTGCCTCAAGAATGAGCACAGAACACACACTTTCCAGCATGATTGAAAGATAAGGAGTTTAATCTAAATTCTTGCTGAAGCTACTTGGGTGGACTTTGAAGTAAAAGCAAATACAGATGCCACCCGAAAGACAGATCTTCAGAACACGAATTTTCTGAAGAGATTCTCTCAAATAGGAACTTGAGCAGGAAGGCTTTGAGAGAGCTTTGAAGAACGAATGATGAGCTTTTCAAGAATTGCCTTGAAACCTATGCCTTGTTGTCTTCTTTCAAGAGCTTTCTTCATTTTTTATAGTCTTCAAAAACTAGCCGTTTGGAGAAGATAGCCGTTGGAGTAAAATGGCTGTTGTGTTCTTAGCCGTTTGGAGATAGACTTGGAGATCCTTTGGATCTTGGAAGTTTTATCCGAAGGATCATGAAAATTGTCTCCCCAAGGTCTTCAAAATAGAGCAGTTGCCACAGCTAGAAGATAGGCTATTTAAAGTCTTGAGCTGAGCAACCCATGCCAACATGTGCTCCAATAAATGCCTGTTTAGAAAGGACAAGACAAAGACAAAAGCATCTCCATACCTTTGTGTAGGGGGGGTCAGTGGTACAATAAAGTATGGAACCTAGTATTCTTAGTCATTTCAGAAAATAAAGCAGACGACAAAAGGTAAAGTATGGGTCTGTCAGTGGTAGGTGAGATGGTCAGAAGCCATGCGTCTGAAACTTACATAATGCTTTGTGTCTCTTAGAAGATATATAGACTGAGGCAAAGGACACTAAGATTAAGACTAGAAATAGAATGCAAAGAATGTTTTGCATAATTCGAATGTACTGAATTTCGTCAGAAGAAATATATTAAAACTGATCATAAAATTTGTCACTGATTTTATACTTAAGAGGTTCAATTTCAACAAAGAACTAACTAAATATTTCCTGACAGGTAGAACTACCAATAAGTACAAGTACACAACTAATCAGTGTAGTCGGATGCAGTAGAATAGGTAATTCGTTTTCAAGAAGTAAGCCTGATTTGACTATAGTGGGAACTATGTAAATCGACCATAATAGAGCAACCATTAGTCGAATGGAGTGTAGGACTATGAGTCGAGGTGGTGAGTCAAATGATCTTTAATTGTGAGTTGTAGTCTTGAATTGAATACAGTCTAAAAGAATGAATCGTAGACATGAGTCGAATACAGTGTAAAAGACGTTCGACTGTATGAGTCGAATACAATGTAAAAGACATTCGACTGTATGAGTTGAAGTCATGAGTCGAATACAGTGTAAAAGACATTCGACTGTATGAGTCGAAGTTATGAGTCGAATACAGTGTAAAAGACATTCGACTGTGTGAGTCGAAGTGATGAGTCGAATGCAGTGTAAAAGACATTCGACTGTATGAGTCGAAGTCATGAGTTGAATACAGTGTAACGTTGTGGACTTAGAAAGATTTTCAAGACTTGTGACTGATCTTCTGAATGAGTCGAATACAGTGTAAAAGACATTCGACTGTATGAGTCGAAGTCATGAGTCGAATACAGTGTAACGTTGTGGACTTCGAAATTTTGGGTATTGCATCTGTTTAGAAATTTTTTGTGATATATCTATATTATGGAAAATACATATTTAGGGATTTTTCATGGTAGAAGCAAAATGTATTTAAAGATTTGTCATAGCAAAATATTATTAAAGACTTTGGGGTAGTTGCTCAACAATTCTCCCCCTTTTTGTTAATGATAAAAATCTTTAAATGGTAGCTGATAGCCTGATATATCATTAAATTTCTGGTATAGTTTGAGAAAACTTGAGTGGCTGCTACCTTTTCTTTCTTTTCTCCCCCTTTGTGGCATTAACATAAAGGATAGCAAGCAAACACAGAGAAGAGGACAAGCAGTAATTCATTCATTCAGAAAAAGAAATAAGTATCTGAAGCAATCATTGAAGCAAATTAAAAAAAAAAAAAACACACATGTTTTTAAGTTCTAGTAGAGCTGGGGAGATAGAGAGAGGGGGAATCTTAGCCAGAATGGCTCAATAAGGTTCCAAAGCTTCACTCATTGGAGGGGAAGATGTGGTCAAACTTTGAAGTGTCCACATTGTAGGTTGGACTGGTGAAAGGCAATTTCTTCAGAGACTTGATGTGGTGCCTTTTGTAAAAAGCGCGCTTGAGGCTAGCCTTGTCTGGATCCATGACATATTTGATTTGAAGGGGAGTGAACTTCTTAGTAACTGCCAGGGAGAGGAACTCATGGAGAGTGATGTTCTAGTGGAGACCAAGTGAGAGAGCTACATCTTTGGCCTGATAGTAGTACAGATATCTGTGTGCCCATTTGAGGCCTATGTGCTTTCTCAGGTCGAGGAGGCTCTTGGAGTGATATTCATTGAGAGTGAGTTTCATTCTCTGGCACTGAGCATGATGATCTGGATAAGCTTTCTCCCATTGATCAGGAGTGAATCGTTCAGACTCAGCAAAGCTTAATTGGAGATCAAGAAGGTTCTTCTGAAATTTAGGTAAGTGAAGAAAGAGGAACCTCTGAAAACTGATCTTGGACTTGTACTTGATCTTGAACCTTGTAGAGATCCGAAGGAATCTGTGTGTAGAGGGTATCAGCAAAGGGGCCTCTATAGAGAACAACTCCGACAAGGGGTGGATGGAGATCAGGTAACAAGGCTGCTGTCATTAACGAACCACTGGCCTTTGACTCTGATGGCATATCATATTGGCCTCTTGAGACATCATGCAGACCAAGTTTGAACCTTTCAAAATTGAAGGCTTTCATTGCAGTATATTGGCTTGAGAATCTCTAAGAAGAGTGGCAAAGAGGTCATGAACTAGAGGGAGATATTGTATAGATTTTCAAGTGGTGGTTCCGGGATTGGGATTCCTGAAATCTCATGGCTTCCTCAGGGTAGATGCAACGACCCGCTTCCACCCGGTACGGTTATACCAACCCACGTCGGATGATAGCAAGCCGCTACAGGGGAGAATACCCCAACAAGTAACAAATGAGCTGAGATATACACAAATAGAGTCGAATAAATGCAACGGAATTTAAATGAATCTTATTCCATCAACTTTTAAATCCACATACCACAGTCTGTATAGTTCAACAAGAGATAACATAAGTGCAAAATGTTCCAAATACATAGCCGACTCCAAGTACATTTGAACAAAATCCAAATTTCAATTGTAGCTTACATACTTATGAAATATAAATTACAATTCTTCAATCCCTTAGTCCAACTCCACTTCGATTCTTGCTAGCCTCCTCCGCTGCTAATTTCCTGAAATGTTTAGCAAGAGTGAGTCTACGCAATAACTCAGCAAGTAACTTAAGATTCAATACATACATGCTTTTTACCAATTAACACAATAAAATTTCAGCAGTTAAATCATACATGACCATGCTATAACCTAAACAAATTTCATTAAACATTATCTAAACAAATGTAAAACTAGAATCTACACAAGATCACTAACATCATGGTGTCATTAACATGAGTAAATACACATTCACACGTTTTCATGCTTTATCCAAGTCATTGTAAAGTTGCACAACTAAACCATGGAAACATATACAAGATAGGTAGCACTCCTAGCATGATTTCTAACTCACTTTGCATGCAATCATAACAATTTACTTCACATTTAGCTTGCTGATTTTATACAAATTTTATCACATTCATATCACCTTTGCATAGGGATCACTTTTAACTATACAACATGATACTACACATGTGCATCCAATCATTCAAATTCCATGAATATGAAAGCATATACTTACATTTTGGTACTAATGGTAACATCACTTTTAGCAATTGACAATTTATACATAAACACATACACACACATTTGTACACATCCAAAACAATTTATCAATTAACACTATTGTCATTTACACTTATACTATTTTCTCATTACACACAACCATATGATAAACCTTGGCTTTCACATACACTCACTTTGTTCCATCACACAATATTTATACACATTTCCCATTATTCCTCTTTCACATTCACACACTTCTTATCATTTCACTTTGCACATAACATGTGCCACATTTACACATCTCTCGCACATACCTTGTGCTATGAACACATATCACTTTTCACATCACATATGTTTATTTTCACTTAATGCCAAGACACAGCCCAAACCACCATTAGACGATCACATAACACACACATTCACATTCACTTACTTAATCACCGGCATAGTGATAAGTCTTAGTTCCTGTAGAAACCGGGGAAAGCCCTTCCCACCATTACCATGGGAACTTGTCCCCTCCCAGGATTTTACAAGACCTTTGCCAATGTGTACACTTTATCAAGACCCTTTCCTAGGGTATCACATAGCACATTGAGCTTTCCCTAGGGGCATCACTACATACAGCTCCAAGCATCTCGGGTGGCGTGTCTTATGGGCATACTTGTTTATCTTGTCACATTAACCATTTCACACACCTATACCACTTGTTCTCAACATTCACACCATACACACTCATACATAATTCATACCACATAAGTCCTCCTTTACTGATTTTAACCTCACTGTTGCAACTACCAAATAATCATATACAGATTATCATACTAAAATTTACTGAATCACATCAAGTCACATTACATGCTCCATAGCCATTTTTCACATTAAAATCCTACAATACTTACTGTCATCAAAATAACATGAGATTTTAACCACAGACAATTTAAGGTTTATTACATACAATTTTTCAGATTTTTTTGAATCCTATTACATTTACAAAAATTAAACATTCAGTTTCATGCCATTCATAATTCCCTTTAACATGGAACATCACCACGAACATCAATTTAACCATCACAACCCTGATCCTAACATAATCACCATCACAGAAAGTTTCCCTTGATTTATTGCACGGCACACAATTTAATGTAAATTTTACATTTCTATGCATGTCTCTATTTTCCAAAACAGAAATTTTTAGTAAATCCCACAGTCATGGAAAAATTCTCAAAATTTTAAGGCATGGACTGATACATATACACATGATATAGAAAAATCTAGGGCATTTAATTCCTCAGGAATTAGGTAGACAGTAGATGAACATGCATAATCCATTTTTTCCCAACATGTATTTCATAATCTAAAAATTCATGCCATCCACAGAAAAATGCAGAAATTTCCACACACATCACATTATCTATTTTACATAGCATATAAATTTACACTATATCCTCATTGCGAAAACATATCAAAAATAATCATCTACCAGGAAGAACAACTCACTGTCTATCCTGAAGAACTTTGGCGACAGCCTCTGGCCGTTCAAGGGTTTGGACTGCACGATCGCTGGACACCGATGGGAGATCTTGGCGTCAAGGGTATTGACGCCAAGTTCCCCCTGTCTGTTCCAGAGCACAGACCGACTCCAATACAGAGTGAAGGGAGGGTCCAGGAGACGATTTAAAATCCGTAAAATTTGCTGGAACCTAGGGCACATGTATGGAGTGAGATGTTACTTGCCTTCTAAAACCTCCAAAGGGGTGAAATGGTCGATGAGGCTCTCCTTGGCATCCCAGAAGCCTCCAAAACTCCTTTACTACTCGCTCCGTCTGTTGTGTTGTAGCTACGAGTCCGAGGCTGGGGGAAGCCTCCTCCTTCGTCCAAGCTAGCTTCTAGTCGTAGAAGATCGCCGGAATAGCTCCAAGTCGCCGGATCTGAGCTCTCAAGCTCAGGTTTTCTCACAGGCTTAGGGTTCCTCTTCTTCCTTCTTGCAAAGAGTCCAAGGAGGGTTTGGGGTTGCAAAGGGGTTTGGTTTAAAGGAGAAAGCCTCTCCTTCCACGCAGAGTTGATGTGACTTTCACAGCCGTTGGGACGCTCCCCAATGGCTGGTGTTGCTTGTCCTCGGAATTCCGGGTCTGCTGCGCATGCAGGTCAGAGAGGTAAACGTCCACCTATATGGACTGACGACTACTTAAGTCTTGGCGTCCATCGATATGAGCCGACATCTCATGGGCGTCCACCCATGTTGACGCCAATTTACCCTTCTGCCAGACTTACAATCCTGCAGAAATCATGTTCAACAACTTGCACATCATTATACATACAATGTATGTAACATAGTATACAACACATCATACCATGCATTCAAACCATATTTACCATATAATTATTGACATGCATACATAAACACAACTAGCTAATACGTACGTAGATATCTACCTACGCGTACGTGATGTTACATAAGCATGATGCAACATGCTCAAAATAAAGTGAAAAAATTGCAAGGTTTTCAAAGATCATTAGGAGACAATATGAATTAAGTTAGCTAGGAATAATCTATTCAATAAATAGTTCTTGCTTGCACTCAGGATTTGGCATATATATATAGCATACATACACGGATGTAACATACTTATGTACATTATGCACGCAACAGCTAGATACCACATGCACACCGGTAATTAGATTAACTTGCACAACATTACTTAGTTACTATATGCATGGGATTCCTTAACATGTACAATATGCACAATTTAGCTAATTGCTTATTCTCACCTAAATGTCATAAAAACAATGCATGTTATTCATGAGGAGCATGGAATTACAATATACACTACTAAATACACCTACCATACTTGCGCTCTATATGTACATGCAATGTACGAAGTACAATGTACACGTTAACTACACCCTGCAATTGGACATCGTCTACTACTAAACATACACTGCATACATAGGTATACTAAGGTGATATGTATGTAGAATTAGGTATACAATTATTACCACGCATAAGATAACCTACATACGTACATACATATATGCACTTCATATATTCGCACACAATATCCATGAATGGGAATATAAGGATACTTCAATATTTAGATGGCACCCTGCATGGTATTTAAATAGATACTTTATACCCAAATTGGCCAATTTACTCATCTTCACGATAATAGTATACATCCTCGCATATACACAGCAAAATTTAAATCTATAATAAATGCCCATCTTCATGCATGCCATTTATGCAGAACAAGTAACATTATATACATAAAATAGAAGCGGGAAAAGAAATTCGGGCCTTACAGTAGAGATCAACAACTCTGAGGAGTCCGACACTGACTCTTCGAGAAACAATTTGAAGTTCGGGGATTGAAACCTGGGAAGTTTTGATCAGGGTTGGAACCAGTGTTCAAAAGTGAATCCGGCATGTTATGGATTTCAAGAAAGGCTCTAATTTGAAGATATTCTCTGAATAGAGCCATGAACCGAGGAGAATGGTAACAAAGACATACCAAAATGGAGGAAGAAGTAAAGCTGCTTTGTCTCCCAATTTGGGACCACGGGAAGCTGGTAATTGGAGGCTAGGAACCATTTCAATTATTTGCAAATGGGTTTTCTGAGAACCCGTTTGGGAACAGTTTGTTAGAGATGAATAAAACTGTGGAGTTTGGGTGGACAGGGTTATTGCTACCCCTCCTTGATGGCTTGGGTTGTATTGCAAGGGGTAGATGGAGAAGTGGATATCTTTGAAAGTTGGATCTACTGGGATGCTTGAAGAAGGATATCTGGAGAGGATACCTCAAGAACTGGAGCAGTGGATGATGGTGCAGGAGTAATTTTCTGGAGGATTAATAACTGGAGGGGCAGGTGAGCTAGGCCTGGAAGAAGGGAAAACGGATATGGATTGCATTCTTGATCACCCTTCTCTTAACTTTTCTCTTGAAGGTGTGGACCTCAAGAGAGGCTTCAAGGGTCTCTTGCCTAGGGACACCTCTTCTTCTGCTGCTGCTACTGCTGACTACTGATCAGCCATAGACTCTTGCTGCTGCTGCTGCTGCTCTTCAGGGGTTGATAAACACCACTGCTAACTGAGGCTCAGAAACTTGCTGTTGCTGGTGGATTTCATCAGATATGGGTGGCTGTTCAGCCTGGATCTCTTGATCCTTTTCTACTGTCTGCTCAAGCTCTTGATTTTCAGGAAATTTTTCTTGGTTTGGGTCTTGATGCTGCGGCTCTTGAGCAGAAGGCACTTCTTCTTGCTGCTGAGAGGGAGCTGGCCTGCTGGCCTGGGAGTGCCTTGCTGGCACACAAACTAAGCATAAGATCTTTAATATGCTTTACCTCATCACCAAACTGTCAAACTTGACATCTATTACTTCAACTTGCATATGGAGACTGAAAGATTCTCTTGCTGGGTTCTGACAAGCTCTAAAATGGTGCTAAGACTGTTGCTACTCTCCCCCTGAGACCTTGGCCGGTCTCAACTGAGATGGGGAGTAGAGGGCTCTCTCTCTTTAAAGATATGTTCCTTGGAGAAATAGAACATCTTCAGATAAAATACCTTTTACCTCTGAGATCTCTTAAGACATCATACCGTCTCAGAGGGAGCATTTTGCTCAGAAAGGAGGAGGCAGGAAGCTGAGCATCTGCAGATGGTACTTCAGGAGGATAACTTTGGGCAACTTGCTCTATAATGGTTTCAGGAGCTGAACAAACATCTGAAATTGCTGGAACTGCTGGGGTTTTTATTTGAACACTAGAAGCAGAATATCTTGGGTGAGCAAAGAGCCTAGGGCTCATGGATAAATTTCATGCTCACACTTCGGGACTGAGTCCTTAATACCATAAGTTCTGCTTCTTACCAACCAAGGAGTAGTGACTCTTCTGAGAGTAATGAGCCCAATCTTCTCCTTGGTGCTCACAGGCACATCTCCAACAGATCCACAAGAGCTTCTTAAAAATCATGGTAAGCAAGGATCCATAAGGGAGAGATTCTTGTAAGTCTTTTGCTGCTATCATTCTCTCCAGATAACTATTGGGAGGTTGACTCTATTGCCTCTAAATGGCCCAAAAGAGAAGGTCCCATCTCTAGCTGTGATTGAGAATGGGTTCCTGCTCTAGGGTAATGATATTTGAGATGATGGAGTGGATTAGCCTCTTTCTTTTCTGCTGATAGTTCATTTACTTGCAGGCCTCTTTTGCACAAAGTCCCCAGACTTCAATAATCCCCAACTTTTGCTTCTCTACGGGATAACTCACTAAGGCATGGCCGGAGTTGGGACAATCCAAAAGCCCACTAGATATTCTTCAGAGATAGTGATTTCGTTCCTTTAACATACCCCACTACAGTGTTACCGGTCGAAACTTTCAGGAAGCATAAAATGCCTGACTGCACGGCCACAAAAGGTTCAGAAATCTGACAAAGCTTGGTCCATCCCATTGCAGTGAGGGTTTCTTCTACCTAGGCTAGGTTTCCACTCAGGTGGGAGAACTCAATGGACTTTCCAGAACAGATGGGATCTTGGCTATCATGGGAGTTGGTCAGAAGTGAGTTGGACGGAAACTTGAGCCCTAGGATGCCATCTAGACAATAGATGAAAGGAGACCTAGAAAACCTTCAAAGGAGGAGAAGATATACTCGAAATAATGTAAGGAACCTACCTTCTTCTCAGAGGATGAGGTTTGCAGAGGGCTTTTGGTTTTCTTTGCCGAGAGCAGGAAGGCGCGAAGAACGGATGAGAACATAGGAGTCGAAGAGAGATTTCAAACGGGTGCTTTCTAAAGGGGTGAAAGAGTTGTTTATATAAAGTTGGAGGAAAACTGTCCCTTCATCTCAGGCTGAATGGGATGCGATGGAAGGATGTGAACGTTACGTCATGAAGAGACGGGCCTTAATTAGTTGTCAGTTACGGAATTTAAATATTACGACGTTTCATAAATTTAAGTGAATCGATTGCCTTAACTTTATATGAGTCGAATGCTTGATCTTCATGATCGACTGCACAAGTCGAAGGACTGGACTTAGGATTTTTTCACAGACAATTCACACAAGCATTTTTCAAGCATGGTATTTAGTCAAATTTAATCAGGATTGCACATACCTATTTCTCTTATAATGGATGTAAATCTATCTTCAGTAGGGGCTTAGTAAAATATATGCTATTAATTTTCTGTGGAAACAAATTCAAGAGAGATTTGCCATTACTTACCTGGTCCCTGATGAAGTGATGTCTAACCTCATGTGCTTTGTTCTTGAGTGCTGGATTGGATTCTTGTCAAATTGATTGCACTTGTATTATCACAAAGCATTGAATTTCTTGAAGCTGATGACCATAGTCTTCTAATTGAAGCTTGATCCATACAATTGAGTACAACAACTTTCAGCTGCAATGTATTCAGCTTCTGTATAGTGGATAAAGCTACTGAATTTTGTTTTCTGGAAGACCAAGATATTAAACTCCTGCAAGAAGTTGACAAGTGCCACTGGTGCTTTTCTATCTATTTGCATCCAGCATAGTCAGCATCACTATATCCAATTAACTTGAATTCTGAGCATCTGGATACCATAGACCTAGATTACTTGAATTAATAGATATCTAAAAATTCTTTTAACAACATGAACATGAGATTCTCTAGGATCAGCTTGGAATCTTGCACATAAACAAACACTGAACATTATGTCTGGTCTACTTGCAGTAAGATAGAGCAATGATCCTATCATTCCTCTATAGATCTTTTGATCTACCTTTTTACCAAGAGGACTATCTAGCATAATGCCTGAGCTCATAGGTGTACCTAAAGGCTTACATTTGTCAAACCCAAATTTGATAAGCAAATCTGATATGTATTTGGTTTGACAGATGTGATTCCTTCTTTGGTTTGCTTAATTTGCAGGCCAAGGAAGTAATTTAGTTCACCCATCATGCTCATTTCAAATTCACTTTGCATTAGTTTTTCAAAATTTACAGAGTGATTCATTAGTAGAGCCAAAGATAATATCATCAACATAGATTTGTACAAGTAGGATTCCATTTGAAAATTTCTTTATGAATAAAGTACTATCTACTTTTCCTCTTGCAAAATCATGTGATATAAGATAAGCACTTAGTCTTTCATACCAAGCTCTTGGAGCTTGCTTCAAGCCATATAGTGCTTTCTTTAAACGGAAACAATGATTAGGATTTTAGTATCTTCAATCCAGGTGGTTGTTCAACATATACTTCCTTCTTTTATAAACCATTCAGAAAAGCACTTTTACATCCATCTGAAATAGGTTAATATTAGAGAGCAAGCATATGCTAATAAAATTCTGATTGCCTCTAATCTAGCAACTGGAGCATAGGTTTCATCAAAGTCTATGCCTTCCTCTTGGGAGTATCCTTGAGCAACAAGTCTAGCCTTGTTCCTGACAATTATCCCGATTCATCCATTTTGTTTCTGAAAACCCATCTGGTTCCAATAACTGGATGGTCAGTAGGTCTAGGTGCAAGAGTCCAAACTTCACTGCGTTGGAACTGATTAGTCTCTTGCATAGCAAGATCCAAGATTCATCACCCAGTGCTCATGATTGTCTTAGGCTCAATCTGTGAAACTAATGCAGAGAATCACTTGGAATTTGCATACCTCTTGTTCTTACCCTGTCTTGAGGATACCTATGATATTTTCTCTTGATGATTCCTTGGTACCTTAATTCTGTAGGTAGTCCTTCTTGGTTTCTTCTTGTTGTTGGAGATCTTCTAGTGGGGGATCTTCTGATTCTTCATCTTTGTTTTGTTCTCCTTCAAGAAAGTCTTTTCAAATCCCTGCAAAGATCATCAACACCATCTTCCTCTTCTTCTATCCTTTTGATAGAAGGTTTAGTTTCATCAAATAAAACATGTACAGTTTGTTCTATATTTAGTTTTATTCTATTAAACACTTTATATCCTCTAGTTTTGAGATATACCCTAACAGAAACCTTCATCACTTTTAACATCTAATTTTCCTAAGTTGTCTTTACCATATTTAAGATAAAACACTTACAGCCAAAAGGTCGAAGATGACTGATGTTGGGCTTCTTATCCTTGTATAATTCATAAGGATCTTCTTCAGGATGGGTCTGATCATACATCTATGATAATGTAGCAAGCTATATTTACTGCTTCTGCCCAGAAGTACTTTGGTAGATTATACTCATTTAGCATAGTTCTGACCATATCTAACAATGTTCTTTCTTCCTTTCTGCTACACCATTTTGTTGAGGTGTTCGGGGGCTGAGAATTTGGTTCAATTCCATTTTCTTCACAAAATCCAGAAACTCTTCATTTTGAACTCTCCTCCATGATCAGACCTGATACTGGTAATCTGAAAATTTTTGAATTTTTGAACAATTTTGCTGAATTTCAGAAAGGCTTGAAAAGCTTCAGATTTGGCTTCTAGAAAAGACACCTAAGTATATCTTGAGTAATCATCAACTAAACATAGCCATAGATCTTTCCTCCAAGACTGATTGTCCTCATAGGTCCAAATAAATCCATGTGATCAATTCCAGGGGTTTGGAAGTTGTAACAATTGTCTTGGACTGAAATGAGGTTTTGTCTGTTTTCCTTTTGCACATGCTGAGCAAATTCCAGATTTTTTGATTTTCATCTTGGGAAGACCCTCAACCAGATCATGCTTTAATAATTTCTTGATCACAGAAGTGCTTGCATGACCAAGTCTTCTGTGCCACAAATCAGATTCTTCACTTTTGGTAGTTGCCAAGCAAAGGTTTACTTTCTTTTAATTCTGCCAGTTGCAATGTGTATAAATTCTTTATTCTTTGTGCTTCAAAGACCTTTTTGTTGTTCTTCAGAATTACACACTTATCATTCTGAAAACTTATTAGATGACCCTTATCACATAACTTACTGATACTATCTTGTGCTTGAGACCTTCTTCATACATGACATCTTCAATTAAGTCCTTTTCTTTAGTACCAATAGTTCCACACCCTAGCACTTTTCCTTTTCCATTGTCACCATAAGTAACTTGACCAGATTCTTCTCTAAAGCTTGTAAATAGCTTTCTATCACCTGTCATATGTCTTGAGCATCCCCTATCCAAATACCCTTTGGATGCCCTCAGCCGACCCTGCAAACAAAGCTAAGTTTTAACTTTTGGTACCCAAATTTTCTTGGGTCCTTGATGGTTAGTTTTAGGAATCCATCTTAAGTTTCTAGTATGCACGTGCTAACTGTGTGTCCTAGTTGGTTGCAATGTGTACATATAAATCAAAAGGATTTTTCTTGTGTATATTCTACTGTATTTCTGTTTTTGTTTATAAGCATGTTGATTTACCCTTTTGGTATTTTTTATATCGTCCTCTTTACAAACTTAGGAGTTGGATATACTTTAGGATAAATAATATGTCTTCATTTTGTGGGGTGTGTATCCTACTCCGTATTTCCTTTTTCCTTTTCTGCACCTTTCAGATTTACAAATAATGAGTTTTGCAAGTAGTTATTTTATCTAAGTGGCTTTTAGATAACTATTTTCCTCTTGCAATTTTTTCTTCATTCTTCAGTTCTCTTAGATTTGATTCTAATTCTAATATTTTGTTATTCTTATTTTTCAAATCTTTACATAAATTCATTAGCTCTTTTAGTTTCAGTTTAATTTTTCTTAACCTTTCAGCCTCATTTTTAAGAAAGATGCTCTTTTTCTTATTTAACAAATTCAGCTTGATTATTTTTTGTTTGTTTTACAACAGACTTATATTTTCATAAAGTTCATTGAAGGCATCCTCTAGACTATCTGAATCAGATTCTGAGCAGGAAGTAAAGATGTTTCAGAATTTACCTGTTCTAGTCCTGCAATGAGGGCTAGATTTGCCTTTTCTTCTTCTTCATATTCTGAGCTGGAGGAGTCTGAGCTGGTAGCATCTTCGTTATCCCATGTTGCTGCCATAGCTTTCTTCTTGAACTTTTTGAATCTCTTTTCTTTGCCCTTCTTCTTTTCTGACTTTTCTGCTTTGTCCCTTCTTTTGAGTCTGGGACACTCAGATTTGTAATGTCCCGGCTGATTGCACTCAAACAGGTTGGCTCTTTCTTTTTATCTTTCTTGAAGAACTTTCTTGAGCCAAAATTTTTCTTCTTAGCCAGAATTCTTTGTAATTTCCTTGAGAGCATAGCCTCATCATCACGTCATCTGATTTTTCTTTGGAGTCCTTAGATGAAGAAGAATCTGCAATCTTTAGAGCATTTGAAAATTTCTCTTTGAAGAGCTTTCAGAAAATCTTTCCATATTTATTTCATGTGCCATGAGTAGCCTATTAATTTATCATGGATAATTCAGTGAGATCATGGCTTCCTCTATGGCAGTGACTTTAGGGGTCCATACATTTGTTAGAGATCTTAATATCTTTCTAACTGTTTCTTCATTGGTTAGATTTTTTCCTAAGGCACTTAATCCTACAATTATATTGAGAATCTGTTGTACATTTGTTTATATTTCACTTGGAAGCATCTTGAATTGCTCATATTGAGATACTAGTATATCTATTCTAGTTTGCTTTACTCTATAGTTCCTTCATAGGTACCTGTAATTTGTCCCACATTTCTTTTGCTGTCTTACAAGCCGAAAGTCTATTGAATTCTCTTTTAGATAAGGCACAACAAAGATAATTTTTTGCTTTATAATTTAGGGACATATTTCTCTTATCAGCAATAGATAAACCAGCAGAGGTGAAGTTGCTCCAACTATTTCATAATCACCTTGTTCAATTACCTGCAAAAGTCGTAGTTTGTACCTCTGATGAAGCTTCCATCCTCATCTTCCAATATTGATAATCTTCACCATCAAAGAATGGTGGCCTTGAAACCGATTGGCCTTCATAGTTTGTGAGCTTCAGATGCCATTCTTCTCAAACCTTTTTGAGATTCTTCTGAGAAGACCTCGCTCTGATACCCCTTGTTGGATCGAAATGGCAGATTCATAGTCCTAGAGGGGGGGGGGGGTGAATAGGACTTTCTTCTTTTGAAAATTCTTCTGAAAATTCACAATACTAAAATAGATGTGTTAGTACTGGGTGTGGTGTGTGTGATTCAAGTGTGAACTTGGCAGAAACCAATCACCACAATAAATTGCACAAGAGATTTATCCTGGTTCGGCCCTTCCCACATGGAAGTCCTACATCCAGTCCTCAAGCCAACCACTTGAGATTTCACTACACTACCAATCAACTTGGCCTTCTCTCTCACCCTTGAAGGAATTTACAACACCCACTTGCTCCAAAGCAGTCTTCCCTAAAACAGGGGAAACAAGACTGCCTTATACCAAGGCCTTCCTTCACAAGAGGGGCAATGTTAAATCAAACTTCTACAGAAAATACAACAGAAATGAAGAAGAAACTCTTGTGTGATTGCCTCAAGAATGAGCACAGAACACACACTTTCCAGCAGATTGAAAGATAAGGAGTTTAATCTAAATCTTGCTGAAGCTACTTGGGTGGACTTTGAAGTAAAGTAAATACAGATCCACCCGAAAGACAGATCTTCAGAACAGGAATTTTCTGAAGAGATTCTCTCAAATAGGAACTTGAGCAGGAAGGCTTTGAGAGAGCTTTGAAGAACGCAAGATGAGCTTTTAAGAATTGTCTTGAAACCTATGCCTTGTTGTCTTTCTTTCAAGAGCTTCCTTCATCTTTTTATAGTCTTCAAAACTAGCCGTTTGGAGAAGATAGCCGTTGAGTAAAATGGTTGTTGTGTTCTTAGCCTTTGGAGATAGACTTGGAGATCCTTTGGATCTTGGAAGTTTATATCCGAAGGATCATGAAATATTGTCCTTCCCAAGGTCTTCAGAAATAGGAGCAGTTGCCACAGCTAGAAGATAGGCTATTTAGAGTCTTGAGCTGAGTCACCCATGCGAAACATGTGCTCCAATAAATTCCTGTTTAGAAAGACAAGACAAGAACAAAAGCATCTCCATACCTTTGTGGTAGGTAGGTCCATGGAGTACAACAAAAGTATGGAACCTAGTATTCTTAGTCTTTCAAAAAATAAAGCAGACAGACAGAAAGGTAAAGTATGGGTCTGTCAGTGGTAGGTGAGATGGTTAGAAGCCATGCATCTGAACTTACATAATTCTTTGTGTGTCTTAGAAGATATATAGACTGAGGCAAGGACACAAGATTGTAAGACTAGAAATAGAATGCAAAGATGTTTTGCATAATTCGAATGTACTGAATTTTGTCAAAAATATATTAAAATAATGATCATGAAATTTGTCACTAATTTTATACTTAAGAGGTTCAAATTTCAACAAAGAACTAATAGAATTTTTCCTGATAGGTAAACTACGAATAAGTACAAGTACACAACTAATCCGTGTAGTCGTATGCAGAGAATAGGTATTCGTTTTCAAGAAGTAAGCATGATTTGACTATAGTGGGAACTATGTAATCGACCATAATAGAACACCATTAGTCGAATGGAGTGTAGACTATGAGTCGAGTGGTGATCAAATGATCTTTAATTGTGAGTTGTAGTCTGAATCGAATACAGTCTAAAAGAATGAATCGTAGACATGAGTCGATTACAGTGTAAAAGACATTCGACTGTATGAGTCGAATACAGTGTAAAGACATTCGACTATATGTCGAAGTCACGAGTCGAATACAGTGTAAAAGACATTCGACTGTATGAGTCGAAGTCATGAGTCGAATACAGTGTAAAAGACATTTGACTGTATGAGTCAAAGTCATGATTCGAATACAATGTAAAACGACATTCGCTGTATGAGTCGAAGTCATGAGTCGAATACATGTACATGTGGACTTAAATGATTTTCAAGACTTGTGACTGATCTTTTGAATGAGTCGAATACAGTGTAAAAGACATTCTACTGTATGAGTCGAAGTCAGAGTGGAATACAGTGTAACTTGTGGACTTAGAAAAATTTTGGGTATGCATCTGTCTAGAAATTTTTTGTGATTAATCTATATTATTGAAAATACATATTTAGGGATTTTTCATGGTAGAAGCAAAATATGTATTTAAAGATTTGTCATAGAAAAATTATTATTAAAGACTTAGGGGTAGTTGCTCAACAAAAGCTGCCTCTCTCCACCTCGAACCAGTGAAGAGATGTCCTGCACGGGCGACCATACAAAGCCTCGTATGGTTCCATTCCGATGCTCGAGTGATAACTGTTGTTATATGCAAACTCTACCATCGGAAGGTGCGACTCCCAAGTGCCTCTCAATCTAACGCACGCTCTCAGCATGTATTCCAGTGTCTGAATGGTCCACTTTGACTGTCCATCTATCTGAGGTGGATACGCTGTGCTGAACCTCAACTCTGTACCCAGTACTCTCTGAAGACTGTGCCAAACCCTGACGTGAACCTCGGATCTCTGTCGGAGACGACTGAAACTGGGATCCTGTGCAACGAAATGACTATGTCCACGTACAGCCTAGCTAACCTGTCCACTGACCACGACATCCTGATCGGAAGAAAATGGGCTGCCTTGGTTAAATGACCCACAATCACCCAAATACCATCGTGCCTCTTTGGGGTGAGGAGAAAATCAACCACAAAGTCCATGGTGATGTCGTCCCACTTCCACTCGGGAATGGACAACTACTGCAGCTCACCACCAGGATGCTGATGCTCGGCCTTCACCTGCTGGCAGGTAAAGGCACCGAGCAACAAACTCTGCCACGCCCCTCTTCATTCATAGCCACCAAAGAACCTCCTCAAGCAATGGTACAACTTGGTGGAGCCAGGATGAACAGCATATCTCGATCTGTGAGCCTCTGACAACACTGCCTGACGTGCCTCCTCAGGAACGTACAAGCGGCCTCTGAATCTGACCTCGCTGTCCTCGACGAGCTCCACATCTGGCATCTGCAAAATGTCTGCCAACTGAGGTCTGCCTACTGTGCCTGTAACAACTGCCTGAACACTGATGGCCGAACTGACAAACTGCTCACCACCGCACGGTTTCTGGTCCTCGACAGAACGAACACTCCCTGGGTCAGCTCCTCGAACAGCCTCCATTGTCTGACCATCAGCGAACTCAAGCGCACACGCCTGCTCAAGGCATCGGCTACGACGTTAGCCCTTACTGGGTGATAGGAAAGGGTTAGGTCATAGTCCTTCAAATATTCCATCCATCGGCGCTGCCTCAAGTTCAGATCCCTTTGGGTGAAAATATACTGCAAGCTCTGGTGATCGGTGAAGATCTGAAAATCCTCGCCATACAGGTAGTGCCTCTACAACTTGAGAGCGAACACTACTGTTGCCAGCTCCAAGTTGTGGGTGGGGTAGTTCTCCTCATGCTTCTTGAGCTACCGAGAAGCATAGGCAATGACCCCACCGTGTTGCATCAGCACGACACCCAACCTGACCTCGTTGCATCGGTGTAGACCATGAACCCACCGCTGCCCGACGATAAGACTAACACTGGCGCTGAAGTCAACCTTGTCTTCAGCTCTCGAAAACTCTGCTCACAGTCTTCTGACCAAACAAACCTGACTTTCTGCCTAGTCAACCTGGTCAACGGCGCTGCTATCTTGGCAAAATTCTGAATGAACATCCGGTAGTAACCCGCCAGACCCAGAAAACTGCGGACCTCTGACACCGATGTGGCTGCTCCCACGACAACACGACCTCCACCTTGGTAGGGTCCACTGCCACACACCAGAACCTGAGATCACGTGCCCGAGAAGTGCACCTCCCTCAGCCAAAATTAACCTTGGCGAACTTGGCATAAAGGCGGTGACTCCGTAGGGTCTCCAGCACGATCCTCAGGTGCTCCTCGTGCTCCTCCTCAGAAGCCGAGTAGACCAAAATATCATCACAACAACAAACCACAAAGTGATCTAGGTACTCACTGAACACCCTATGCATCAGATCCATGAATGCTGCGGGGCGTTCGTCAGCCTAAACGGCATGACGACGAACTCAAAGTGAACGTACCTGGAACGAAAAGCCGTCAAACTGACATATGACTCTCTGATCCGCATTTGATAGTACCCGGATCTCAAGTCAATCTTCGAGAAATCTTTGGCCGACTGTAACTGATCAAACAAATCATCGATCCTCGACGACGGGTACCTGTTCTTCACAGTAACCTGGTTCAACTGTCGATAATCAATGCACAAACGAAGACTGCCATCCTTCTTTCTCACAAACAAAACAGCGCACCCCATGATGACCGACGGGCGAATGAAGCCCAGCTCAAGAAGCTCCTGTAACTGGCGCTTCAACTCATGCAGCTTCGCCGGGGCCATCTGGTAGGGTGCCTTGGACAGGCATCATACCGAGCAAAAGCTCAATGGAGAACTCTACCTCCCGCTCAGCGGCAACCAGGTATGTGACGGACCGGGTATTTATGCCCATTAAGGCTCGATATCCAGATCCGCCTCCTGCGAACGGACCGAAGTCTCGCAAGGGATAGCTCACACAACAGTCCAGTAAGATATAAAAGACAAACCACAACAGTATAAGACACAAGAAAGTACATGTGCTCATACTTGCACATAACAATTTACAACTATCCCATTACATTAATACATGTTCAATTAAAAAGTACAACTACCTGGAGCATACCCGAGGGAGCACAAGCTCACACAACACTAACTACTACACAACTACTGGTGGTACAAGTCTGACACAACGCCGCTGCATGCCAAACACTCGGCAAGCCCTGAAAAGAACTGTAGGGGGTGAGCCTCAACAAGTCACTGGCTCAGTAGGGCTACCCAAAACACACCGTAACCACGGACACTCAACCCCAATGGGTCTCACTAGCAGCACCAATAGCCAAACCATTTTATGCTCACAACATTTATATTTAAATAACACTTTAAACAGTAATTGATAAACAAATGCATAATCCTTAAAGAAAAAATCAAACGCTAGTCCGCTCACAACTGAAATGCCTAGCCGCAAGCCTCACAGGCACATTACGTCACAACCAATCATTTAAGCTATAAGCCGCACAAGTCAACCACTACCTAGGCTTATAGGCTTCACAAGCAAATCTCAAGTACGAGGGTCATAGGACTGCTAACAAAAAGCTGGTACTGTATACCTTAAATCACAATATGTCGGAACCCACATAAATCAAGTAACATGATCGGCTACAGCGGGCCAATCCATCACACCTGAAAACCATATACGGTAGTTTACCCGAGGAGGTAAACACATTGATGGAAGGTCACACCACACGACCTCCACGAAACACAGTTCCACGATAACACCAAAAAGACTGGTATATGACATACCACCACAACCATTACCCACACAGGGTACATGTACGTATTACCATAAGGCACCAGCACAGAAACCCAGTAAACCAATGTCATAATAGGGCACACCATAGCAAGCTAAACTACCACGAAAACCAATCATTAAACCGTGCCAACATAAGGTACTTCATTAAGGCAAATCCATAATACAACTGTTCCAACTACAAGGCATACTACACAAGTCAAACCACATTTGGCGAGTCAACACTACCAACCATAACCAAAACGGTGCCACCACTCGGGCACACCACAAGCCACAACTGCAGTCACACAGTTCCACCACCAGGGCACACCTCGAACGAGTCAAACCTCGACTACGAGTCACAAACTCATGAGCTACAGCCAATGGAAAAGCACGAGTCAGAAAGGAAAGACGTCACCACAACCACAACTGGAGCTAAGAAAGCACGAGTCACGAAGAAGGACGCCACCACACGGAACGGTCTACTGGCTGATCAGGCCAGTATCCAACCCGGACAACACAACACAAGAACACCCTCTCAGCTCGCAGTCACAGACGAAAGGTCCAACTGCCGCTCCACGAGAACAAGTCAAACAACTGTGGAGACCACCAACACCACACCTGCAGACACACAACTACAGGTCCATGCCTGGCACCTCTAGGTTCTCTGGCCGAGCACCCTAAAGTGAGGCATTGGAAAATAGGACTAGCTGGGGACCAGTGTCGACTACTGGTGTCCGTACCCCCAACTACGAGCGCGCTACAAGCGACTGCACACCCACCAACACAAGTCGCTGCCCTACTGTGGTCTTTCCCTCAGCTGGACGTACAACTCAAACATAGGAGTGAGGGTGTCCAGGAAGACGACACAGACCTCAACGGTACAACACTGTACCGGGACAAACCCCGAGCACAACAAACACACGTGCCTGGCTCACAAGAACCTGGGGTACCCGACTAGAGAGGTATTCCGGAATAGGCGCCGGACCACCACACTCGCAAGCTCAGACCACGATATATACACAAACACTTTCTGTTACCGATCATGGTACATATGATAGGAATAGCTTGTTCCAGTCACCCTGTGACTTACAAGCTAACCTACACAGTCACACACATAACCACATTAATAATAATACCACGACCTGTCATCAGTCACAAGTGACAGTGAAGGTTATACTAAACACTGACGTTAATCATATAATATCACACTTGTTTTCACTAATTATCCGTCCAGATAATCTATAAAAGATTCTAGAAGATCGAGGCTAGGTTCAGACGTGAACCTCATCGCCGCAACACCACAGTATTAATATATAATAAACATGATAACGTACGATGTGCAGTGCATATACAAACCACTTGCACGACATCAAACCCTGTGATATTTCACAACTACATAGCCGGTAAACTGACCTCAAAAGCCCCGTGCTCCAAGAGCACCATAGGTGTTAATACACCGCAACACTTATAACAGAATGCCATTAAAACACACTGTGCACATGCACAGGTTGGCGGCGACATCGATTGCCGTCCAAAGGATATAGACGACATGTCCCTTGCCGTCAACACCAAGTAAGCGACCACCACTTGGCCGCTTACCCACAATCAATGGCTAGATACCTAGCCGTTAATCTCCCAATGAAGAACTCTGCGTCAACCGATGTGACGCCAGATCTTCACTGCAGAACCGCCAGAACACACAAAATGGCCCTAGGCCGATTGCACGGGCAATCTAGCCATAATACAATAGAAAAACAAGGGGAACACTTCCCCTTACATCTATATACCATAATTAAACTAGAAGAGCAAGATCCCATACTTGGATCGATCAAACACCAATTTCCCGGCATGGTAACCCTTTTTCCCAAAAACACAATTAACAGTAATCTGTTTAAACGGAGCATGACAATTCAAACAGAGAAGTCAAGGGGTTCAGTCCCTACCTCAAAACGCAAATAAACTCCTAAAGAACTTCAAATTGCGTCGAAGCCCCCAGGAGCTTCCCGGCGAACACCACCCTCCAATCCGTCATTCCCCGCCCGATCTGCCGCTACTGCTTTGCGCGCATCACGGCCTTCCCACCACGTGCTCCTGTCAACCATCGGAAGTAGTGAATAACACTAGAAGACAGGTGGGGGAAGAGGAGAGAGAAAATGGAAAAGAAGAAGGCTCGGTTTACCTAAAAACACAGGCGCCTCAGTTTAACATCAACCCCTGCACCGCTGACCAAAACCGCCCACTAGGCGTCCACATCGCTCGACGCCAAGTTCAAGCAATAAAACCCATTAAAATAACGGTAACGTCCACATCGATGGATGCCAAAAAATGTTAACGGCACCCATGGCTGCCAACACAAAGTCGACGTCACCCACCTGGACGCCACCCACTGTTGATGTCCAGCACACTGAACACCAACACAGACCCATAACCAGCCTGGTAAGGATCTAATAAGAACACACAACACTAATGGGCCTCACATTGGCCACCAAACCCGCTAAACCTGGATCCACGGGGATCCGGAATGCGCTAACGTTACATTATTATCACCTAAAAAGAAATGTCGTCCTCGACAGATAAAACAAATCAGAACAAACCGGATATCACCTAAAAAGAATGAAACCTTATAAGAAAAAGAAGAGAAGGATACTCTTTCTCTGCATCAGCCTTTCATTCATCTATCCATTTCCATCCTTGCTTTGTTCTTTTCTTTTCTTTCAATTCATTTCACAATTACTCTGTTCTGTCGATTCCATTGCCTTTCCTTACCTTTCATTGTAGACGATTCTACCTTGCCATGGCGCTTTATCTCCTTTGACTGAACCTACTTTCACATTTTTCCCTGTGTTTGCAACATTTCTTTCGGGACCACTTTACCTTTCTCGAATATCTTATACTATAATATTCTTTCATGCTGCCATTTTCTTGTTCTATTTATCATTGCTTGCTTTTATTCTGCCTCATCTGCATTTACATTCGCAACTGTCACCTCTTCAAAGAAAACCAATCACCACCTTTGAATTTCCTATCCTTTTCATATTATTCTGCTCATACCGTTTCAAGTCATCTCTGATTAAAACCATAATAAACTCTGCTCCTTTATTCCACTGTGCAAAACTTTACACTTTCTTCTTATCCCAGCAAATCTTAAACAATCTGTGGATATTAAATCTTTCTTGTTTCAGTTTCCGCTGCGCTACTCTGATCACACCGAACAATTACTTTCATTACTTTCTTCTGACTTCAACTGCATTCATTTCTAACTTTAACTGCTTCTCAAATCATCTCATTCAATTAATTCATGCTGAAAATATTACTGCAATTTCTGACCTGCCAAACCACTATTAACATGCTTCACTCTTCATATACCTTTCTTGCTTTACTGACATTCTCTGGCTAATCTCATAATTCTGGGCATAAACTTTCCAAATATTACTTAGTCAATCTGCTCCAGCTTAACCCTTAAATATCTTATAATAGTTCACTTTGTTCAATTGAATCATTTCTTTGCACCGATATGCAAACTCTAACTGACATTTTCTGACTTATCTGATTTTATTCACTTCATCATTTGCTAATTCTTCCTTTCTCTGGTCCTATTTCTTCTTTATATAAACTGCCAGTCATTCTAATCATAACATCTTTTCTGCAAATACTTCTCTTATTCATTCTGCTGCCTGGCTAATCTTGTTGTACCGTTCATACTATAAATCTTTTTGGTATTTAATTATCCCTCTTTAAAATACAGCAAAAACTCAATTTAAATACCAATTTCTTTAAATATAACAACTTGCTCTGTCTGCTTCCCTCATCCATTAAATGCTCTTTTCTCAAATAACATAAACTTACAATCTGCCTTGCTGTTTTTCTCAACTCAATATTTATTAACTGCTTCTCCATTGATGCATTTCTTTCCATTCTATTTCATTTGCCTTGAACTCATTCTAACATACTTCACTTTAATTTTGATTGTTCCTCGAACTGCTCACAGTTACTAACTTTCACTGCTCTTATCTTTAGCACAACCATCTTTACTAACTTTTTCTGAAGAATTCCTCATAACTTGTCATTCATCAACTAAATTTTCTCTTATGCAATTCTTAGAAAATCTCTTTGCACACTGATTCTTCTTTTCTTTCTTTCTTTATTCAACTGATTTTTCTATACATATTTGCACAAATCCTCATATCAAACTTCATATTACCATCACTATTCATAACAACGTTTTTCCTCAAATTTCCGATCTCAGGTACACTTAATCATCACTGTTCTTTTATGGATCAGTACCTCTTTTAAAGCTGATCTGCTTTACTTAATCATGCCAAACTCTTCATAATACTAATCACATTCTCATTCACACTGTTTCTTGATATCATCTGACTCAAATCTCTAATGCCACAATACCTTCGCTGAGGTTCTCAACTATACTTTGCACATTTAATCATTTTCTGACACACCCTTAGTTGTTCTTCATCACCTTGTTACCATATACCTATCTCTGTTAACTCTGTATTCTTACTGAATTCCATATCCAAATTATTGATTTCCTCAATCCTTTAACTGCGAATCTTTAACAACCAAATCATTCTATCACAAACTAACACACTGGTATAATCACACAGATTATACCACCTAATCACATCAACTTCAACAACTGCTAACAACTGCCAAATTCTCAACTTAAACACATTTTACAAAACAAAAACTTAAACAAATACCACTTTAACCAACACAAAACCGCAGACTTACTACCAGCAGTGGACATTAATTCATGTATTGGGACATTGCAACCTTATTGTCTTTTCATATTCTAACTGGACTATGCTCTGATACCAACTGTGACGGACCGGGTATTTTTGCCCATTAAGGCTCCATATCCAGATCTGCCTCCCGCGAACGGATCGAAGTCTCGCAAGGGATAGCTCACACAACTGTCCAGTAAGAATATAAAAGACAAACCACAACAGTATAAGACACAAGAAAGTACATGTGCTCATACTTGCATATAACATTTACAACTGTCCCATTACATTAATACGTGTTCAATTAAAAAGTACAACTACCTGGGGCATACCCCGAGGGAGCACAAGCTCACACAACACTAACTACTACATAACTACTGGTGGTACAAGTCTGACACAACGCCGCTGCAAGCCAAACACTCGGCAAGCCCTGAAAAGAACTATAGGGAGTGAGCCTCAACAAGTCACTGGCTCAGTAGGGGCTACCCAAAACAACACGTAACCACGGACACCTCAACCCCAATGGCTCCTGGCAGCACCAATAGCCAAACCATTTCATGCTCACAACATTATATTTAAATAACACTTTAACAGTAATTGATAAACAAATGCATAATCCTTATAAAGAAAGGGATCACAGGCTAGTCCGCTCAACACTGAAATGCCTAGGCTGCAAGCCTCACAGGCACATTACAGTCCACAACCAATCATTTAAGCTATAAGCCGCACAAGTCACCACTACCTAGGCTTATAGGCTTCACAGGCAAATCTCAAGTACGAGGGTAATAGGACTGCTAACAAAAGCTGTCCTGTATACCTCAAATCACAATATGTCGGAAACCACATACATCAAGTAACATGATCGGCTACAGCGGGCCAATCCATCACACCTGAAAACCATATACGGTAGTTTACCCGAGGAGGTAAAACACATTGAGTGGAAGGTCACACACACGACCTCCACGAAACACAGTTCCACGTTAACACCAGAAAGACTGTATATGACATACCACCACAACCATTACCCACACAGATACAGGTACCTATTACCACAAGGCACCAGCACAGAAACCACAAGTAAACCAGTGTCGTAACAGGGCACACATAGCAAGATAAACTACCACAAAACCAATCAATAAACCAATGCCAACATAAGGTATTTCATTAAGGCAAATCCATATACAACTGTTCCAACTACAAGGCATACTACAAGTCAACCACATTTGGCGAGTCAACACTAACCAACCATAACCAAAACGGTGCACCACTCGGGCACACCACAAGCCACAACTGCAGTCACAATAATGCCACCACCAGGGCACACCTCGAACGAGTCAAACCTCGACTACGAGTCACAAACTCACGAGCTACAGCCAATGGCAAAGCACGAGTCAGAAAGGAACGACGTCACCACAACCACAACTGGAGCTAACAAAGCACGAGTCGCGAAGATGACGCCACCACACGGGAACGTCTACTGGCTGATCAGGCTAGTATCCACCCCGGACAACACAACACAAGAACAACCACTCAGTCTCGCAGTCACACAAGGTCCAACTGCGCTCCAGAGAACAAGTCAAACAACTATGGAGACCAACCAACACCACACCTGCAGACACACAACTGCAGGTCCATGCCTGGCACCTCTAGGGTCTCTGGCCGGAGCACCCTAAAGTGAGGCACTAGAAAATAGGACTAGCTGGGGACCAGTGTCGACTACTGGTGTCCGTACCCCCAACTACGAGCGCGCTACAAGCGACTGCACACCCACCAACACAAGTCGCTGCCCTACTGTCGTCTTTCCCTCAGCCGGACGTACAACTCAAACATAGGAGTGAGGGTGTCCAGGAAGATGACACAGACCTCAACGGTACCACACTATACTGGACAAACCCCGAGCACAACAAACACACGTGCCTGGCTCACAAAGAACCTGGGGTACCCGACTAGAGAGGCATTCCGGAATAGGCGCGGACCACCACACTCGGCAAGCTCAAACCACGATATATACACAAACACTTCTGTTACCGATCACGGTACATATGATAGGAATAGCTTGTTCCAGTGACCCTGTGACTTACAAGCTAACCTACACAGTCAACACACATAAACCACATTAATAATAATACCACGACCTGTCATCGGTCACAAAGTGACAGTGAAGTTTACACTAAACATTGACGATAATCATATATAATCACACTTGTATTTCACTAATTATCCGTCCAAATAATCTATAAAAGATTCTAGAAGATCGAGGCTAGTTCAGACGTGAACCTCATAGCCGCAACACCACAGTAATTAATATATAATAACATGATAACGTACGATGTGCTGTGCATATACAAACCCTTGCACGACATCAAAACCCTGTGATTTTCACAACTACATAGCTGGCAAACTGACCTCAAAAGCCCCGTGCTCCAAGCACCACAGGTGTTAATACACGCAACACTTATAACAAGAATGCCATTAAAACACTGTGCACATGCACAGGTTGGCGCGACATCGATTTCCGTCCAAAGGATAGACCGACAATGTCCCTTGCCGTAAAAACCAAGTAGCGACCACCACTTGGACGTTTACCCACAATCAACGGCTAGATACCTAGCCGTTAATCTCCCAACGAAGAACTCTGCGTCAACCAATGTTGACGCCAAGATCTTCACTGCAGAACCCGCCAGAACACACAAAATGGCCCTAGGCCGATTGCACGGGCAATCTAGCCATAAATACAATAGAAAAACATGGGGAAACACTTCCCCTTACATCTATATACCATATTAAACCAGAAGAGCAAGATCCAATACTTGGATCGATCAAGCCACCCAATTCCCGGCATGGTAACCCTTTTTCCCAAAAACACAATTAACAAGTAATCTGTGCAAACGGAGCATGACAATTCAAACAAGAGAAGTCAAGGGGTCCAGTCCCTACCTCAGAAACGCAAATAAACTCGTAAAGAACTTCAAATCGCGTCGAAACCCCCAGTAGCTTCTCGTGACACCACCCTCCAATCCGTCATTCCCCACCTGATCTGCTGCTACTGCACGCATCACTGCCTTCCACGTGCTCCCGTCAAGCGTCGGAAGTAGTGAAGAAGCACTAGAAGACATGTGGGGGAAGAGGAGAGGAGAAAATGGGGAAAGGAGAAGGCTCGGGTTTACCTAAAAACACAAGCGCCTCAGTTTAACGTCAACCCTTGCGACGCTGACCAAAACCGCCACACTAGGCATCCACATCGCTCGACGCCAAGTTCAAGCAATAAAACCCATTAAAATAAACGGTAGACGTCCATATCGATGGACGCCAAAAACATGTTAACGGCAACCCATGGCTGCCAACACAAAGTCGACGTCACCCACCTAGATGCCAACCCACTGTTGATGTCCAGCACACTGAACACCAACACAAACCCATAACCAAGCCCTGTAAGGATCTAATAAGAAACACACAACACTAATGGCCTCACATTGGCCACCAAACCCGCTAAACCTGGATCCACGGGGATCCGGAAAATGCACGACGTTACAAGGTAGATCCTATGGGAAGACGTCGAAGAACTCAGAGACAACCGACACGTCAAAAACTGAAGATCCGGTAGGCTCCAAAGAACAAACTGAAGCAAGGTATGCCACACAGCCATCGCGGATCAAACGGCGAGCTCTACACAAGGATATAAATGGCCGACGGGTAGACTAGATACCTCGGAAGCAGAGGATGGGCTCTCCAGGTATCCTAAACCGAACGGTCTTCCGCTGGCAATCAACCACGACTGAGTGAGCCTCCAACCAATCCATGCCTAGGATGATGTCAAAGTTGCAAAGCTGCAGTGCGTACAACCTGGCCGGCAACTGGTGCCCCTCAACCTCGACTGCCACACCCTCCAGGTAACAAAAGGAATGCATATAGTCACCAGACGGGAGATCGACCATCACGTCACACTGCCTCTCAGGAGCATGACAAGCAAGGGACTCGTAGAATTCCTCGGAAGTAAAACACAAGGAAGCACCGGGGTCGACCAAAACACGAGCAGCTCTGCCAAGGATAGGTAGAGTACCAATAACAAGGTTTGACGCCTCTGCCTGCTCCCGGGTGAGCGCCATCACGCGACCACGGCCACGCCCACGCTGCGGCGCCTTCTGGGGCTACTGCTGCTACTGCGGCGGCTGCTGGGGTACTATTGCTGCTGCTGGTACGGCTGGTACTGTTGGGGCTGCGAAAACTACTGAGCCTACTACTGGTACTACCCCCGCTGCTACTGACGCTGTGCCAGCTGCTGAGGAGGGCACTGGTACTGAGGCGGCTGCTGAGCGTACTGAACTGGCTATTGTTGTTGCGGGGCTTGCCCCATGGGGAAATCCCTCCTGAAGTTGCCCAGTAAGCCACAGGTGTAGCAACTGCCTCCTGACTGCCCTGCTCAGCTCCCTGGACAACTGACTACTCTGCAAACTTGGACTGGCGCTTCTGTTGCCGGCTCCGACTGCCCCCGCAAGTAGACAACTTCCTAAACTGTGAGCAAATCCCGGCACTGTCAGAACTGCCCGAGCCAGAAGAAGAGGAAGTCACACTATTGCGGCTACCCGCTGGATGCTGGTAAGGCGAGGACCTGGAAGAGGCTCCTCCCTGCTGCTGCTGCTGCTGCTGCTGCTACTGTTGAGTCTGCCAGGTCTCTCTGTTCAAGGCGGTGGCCTTCGCCACGGCCTCTCCCAAGGTGGTGCACATGTGTGCCATCACACCCCACCTCAGGTCTGGTATCAGTCCTGCTATGAACCTCTCTGCACACGCCTGATCGCTGCCTGCGACATGAGGCACATGCATCAACAACCGGACAAACCTCTGGTGGTACTGCGAAACTGTGAGGTCGCCTTGAACCAACGCGTGGAACTGGTCCCGTCTCTCACGTCGAGCGTAGTCGGGGAAGTACTCGCCATGGAAGACCTCCGAAAACTGCTGCCAAGTGATGTGATCCAACCTCTGCCCCTGGAAGTGAGTCTGCCTCAGAACTCTCCACCACTCATGGGCTGCTCCCTTGAGCTGGTACACTGCCAGTCGAACTTGGTCCTCCTCAGCGCACTCCATGGTCTCGAAGATGCGCTCTAACTCATGGGTCCAGCTCTCTGCCTTGTCTGGATCATACTCACCGTGGAACATCGGTGGCCGAAGGTGCAGGAACCTCTCGGGAGAGCGGTCCTGTCCTCCGTAACTGCTGTCCTCCGTCGCCCGGCCTGGGTACTCCCAGTGCCCGACTGCTACTGACGCTCTGGCTGCTCCACCTCTGGCTCTACCTACTGCTCCGACACCACTGGAGGAGGTACCAGAAACTGAACACCTGCTGCTGCCTACCCGGGCTGGTACGCTCCCTGATACACAGTTCCTAAAGAACTGCTCTGCTAAGGGAAACCAGTCTGTGTACTGCTGCGGCTGAGGCTGGTACTCCTGCTGCTGCTGCCCACCGGCCGCTACGCTGCTGCTGCTGCTGCAGCCTAAGGCTATGCCACTGACTCGTCTGCCGACACCTCCTCCTAGACCTGCCCCTGGCGAGCATCTCGGACTCATCCTGCTGCTCACCAACTGTCTAGCCTGACTGCGCCTATGCGAGCCATGTGAACTGCACGACAACACAACCACAAGGTTAACAAAACTACTCTGGCGGCTAGCAGTGTACTTGTACTACCGTTGGGACTTCCTATTGCAGTTTAAATCCATTACAAGTCCTGTCAGACTCTCGCTCTGATACCACTGTAACGACCCGAGAACCCGACCCTCGGCCCACGTCGAGGACCTTATTTTCGCGGTCGCCGCCCACAGATCCGGAGACCTGGAAGGGCTATAATATGCATCTAACAGGATATGTAACAGAAGTAAACATCAACTGCTAAACTAGAAGCATATAGTGGAAACAGAAAAAGAGAGAGAGACCGCTATGTACCGCTCTAAGTACAGTCCCAACGTACGCACGCTAGTATAAGTAAATGGCAGAGGAATAACAAGTCCCTTAGGGGCATACCCTGAGGGCGACGTGCACTGAAAAAGGGGAACCACTGCTAGCTACGAGGACTCCAACTACCGCCCCGTCTCCTCCGCCCGGCGCGCGCCCTGCCACTGTTGCTGAGAAGTCTCACCTGGGAAAAGGAGGATGAGCTTCACAACAGAAGCTCAGTAGGGACTACCAATCTCCTACTGGCTCTAGATAGGTAGAAGAATATGAATATAAAATAAATGACAGCAGTTTATATCTTCTACCTACGAACGGAAGTGCGGAAGCGAAGCTACAACTAGCACGGTACAGAAAGTACACTCGGTCGAAAACTCCATACGACTGCTCGTCGTGACCACCACAAGGCTAGAAAACACAGACGGAGGGGACTTCTCCTGGACAAAGAACACTAGCTATGGGAAGCACTACCACTAGTCAAGGTCAGGTGCATCCACCGACATCTTATCCTCGACCCGGGTCCTGACCCTCACGTCTCGTCAGAGCGAGGTAGGACACAAGTAACACAACAGTAATTGCCGTAGTCTGGCCGGACTACGGTCCCACGCCTAGCCTCTCTAAGTGGTTTCGGGGCCGCAAAGAGCGAAGCAGTGAGAAAAGGACTAGTTGGACTGCGACGGGAAGAACTCCGAAAACTGACCTCGGCGTCCCAGTCCAACCACGAGAGCTCTGCAAGTGACACAACGCCACTGTCCTAACCACCGTTTTCCCCTAAGCTCGAGAGTCCGCCTGGTGGCTGCCAACTCGAGCCCACTCGTAGCCTGGAGTACTCCCTCAACAGGCTCCCGAGGATGGGGGTCCCAGGTAATGGTAACAACCTCTCAACGGGACAAGCCCTCAAGTGCCGAGCACCGAGCGAAAGACTAGTGTAGACCGCACTAGGGAACTAGCACAGGTGCCACGGGTACAGTAAAAGAAGCGGAAATGGCAAAGATCAGAATCTGTCTCATGGCTGAGGTCGCGACTCGTCGGGCCGTTGCGATAAGGTCGCGACGCCCTATCCTGCCGTAACGGCCCGAGCCGTCGCGACCAGGTCACGGCACCCAAGAGCACCACGATCCTGTCGTGGTCGGCCAGCCACCGCGACAAGATCGCGGCTTCTAAAGGGGTCGCGTTCTCAGCAGGGGGAGCTCCAGAACCCTTCTTCTGGAAATTCGCAAAACATGAAATGGGCAAACCACAGGGGAGGGGAGCATGCTCACATGCAAGAAAGTCATTAAAGCGCCCAAACCACCCTTAATGCCCCACAGACATGGATTTATACGAATCTACACTCAAGGAAAACCTCACTCAACACGAGCATGGAGTTCTCACACTCCCAAGCCCCAAACCACAGAGGAACACAATGTAGAGGGGGGAAGGGAGCATGCTTAGGGCGGGAGGATCAAGGGTCCCTACCTCCACACGAAGAACGAACCCGTTAGGGCCTTCTCGTAGGAATGAATGCCTCCTCCTCGCTCCAAATGGCATGAACACGTCCCCTTCACGAGCGGGACGACACCACCTCAACACGGACACCTCAAGCACCACAATCTGCCAAGAAACCGCAAGAGAAACTCGAGAGGGAAAGGAGAGGGGGAAAAGAGAGCTGAGAGGGCGAGAGGGGGAGAATGGGCGCGCCTTCGGTTTTTAAGCCGACGGCCCCCAGAACGCGACGGGTCCCTGGCCGCGTCAACGCTGCACGCGTCTGACACCTGACAAAGCCATTCTGATTGAAAGGACACCGGTCACGTCTGTCAGAAAAGCAGTCACGACCCTATCAGACGTTGTAACAAGGACGCGACAGCAACCCCCGTCGCGACAAGAACGCGGCGGCCGGGTGCGGCGCGACCCAACGCTGTCGCGGCAGACCGCTCTGGCGTGACCACGTCGCAGCCAGAGCGCCTGGCGCGACCCTGAGGACGGGGCCAAATGGCCCAAGGGGGCCGGGTCTTACATATCTCTTGTGTAAATTGATGACACATATCTCAATATGTGTTGAAGGTTAAGATACCTCCATTGAACATGGCCAAGTAGTAAGAAGTGATTTTACAAACCTCCACGTGTGTTGTTACGTGCTATACATGCACAACACCTGGGAAACCTATTTATACCCTCTCTTGCTCACTCATATGAGTGTTTGATCACTTGTCCATCACTCCGTGTTGCTGCTGCAACTGCTGCTATTGCTGTTGCTGCTGCTGTAATTACTTACGACTGCTGTGTGCTGCTACTGCTGTCATTGTTACTCTTGCTATTGCATCGTCTTACCTGGAATATAAGAGGATTTGCATTTCTCTTTTGGCTAGGTTGGTTCCTCCCTACGATTCCTTTATAATTGCTTATTTTCATGCTTGTAGGTCTCTCCTCCATCCTCATAACCCTTATTTCCTATTTGTTCCATGCTTTGTAGGTGCTTCCTATTAGTTCTCGATTCGACAATTGTATGTCTCTTCCTATAATTTTTCTCCCTATTTGCTATTTCCATACTGGTAGTATTATTTAGACTCTTTCCTTCTTTTTTCTATTGTAATACTATCGTTGGCCATGTACTTCTATCATAAACTGATTCCAATCCCTTGTTAGTATGTTTTGAACACAAGACTACATCTTGAACTAGAAACCTCGATTTGTTTCCTACATGACAAGAGAAATCTACTTAGATTGATTTGTGCCACTCAATGTGGTCAATCATTATACAAAGAATGACTGTTTGATCTACATATTAAGGGCTAGATGAAATCTAAACCTTGAAACCAGGTTGATTATTCTATTTATTGACTACTTAGCAAGCCAATTTTGGTATAACCAGATTTTTCTGCTACCTGAGTAGAAAGAAAAGGTGTTGGTTTATTGACAGTAAGATTCTCACCCTTTACTTCTCTCTCTCATCTTGAATCTCACTTGATTATTACTCTTGTAGACCATAGAAAACCTTCTTTATTTCCCAAATACCAAATCTCCAATGTTAGAGTATAATCGAAGCTTGAATCCCCTATTTATAGCCTTAACCAGAACCCTAAAATCCAGTGCTGTCAACAACTAACCAGTAGCTGTCGACAACCAGCCATGTCTGTCGATAACCAAGTAGTAGCTGTCGACAACCAAGTAGTTCTGTCGACAACCAAGCAATACCTGTCGACAACCACCAGTCTTTATTGACAAACAGACCCGTTTCTTCACTAGATACACTCCTGAACTGTCTAAACAAGTTGCCTTTCCTGTTTTCTTGAATTCTAAACTTCTATACCACTAGGATGATTATTTTAACCATCAACCAAATCCATCCTTGGATTATTCTGGACATCCTAAATTATGTTGTTTCTTATACCTTCTGGATATCTTTAAACATGAACTCATAGAACCTTGCTTTCTGTGAGATTGTTTTATTTCTAATGAGTGCCCAGTGCCATGTATGTATGTTTATCAGAAATGGAAATGGGATGACATACTTTTGTTCTTCAGACTCTCATGGACTAATGCTTGTGCAAATGGGACAGATCCTTCTCAGGAGGAGCATCCAAATTCGTTTAATCTGCAAAGAGCAGTATAGATCCACAGGGTGTTTGACATGACACCAGTATATTCTAAATTGGTCAACATTTCCATGATTATGTTGAGACATGAATATTTATTGCTTGCTTGAAGAGTGGATAGGACATCTCTATACATGCATTCTCTCTATTTTCTTCTGAACTATTGTTCATATGCTCACGCTCTGTTATGTCATTGATCGTCACTATATGTCAGTTGATTGACATATTATTTTATTCATGTCACTGTTTGATAATCATGGTTCACTTCATCTACGATCTGATTTGTACCATTCTCTGTTACTTGTACCCAATACTTATTACATTCTTGGACCATAATTATCTTTGACTCATGTAAACTTTTATATTCCTTGATTTTGGAGGATAAATCCTACTGGGCAAGATTGCTCATACCTACTTTTTCCCAGGTAATCTACAGCTCTAGAAGGCGGGACATCAGGATTTGTGTGCTGAGAGATCAACCTTTGCGGCGTCTACCTTTGAGTTGTAATTTGAGAATCGTGTAATACCTTAAGAATGACAGTTAATTAATTGTTATTTAGTGAATCCCCTGAGCAATTTCTGCTCGAAAAGTTCAAAATTTACTTTTGATTTCTTATTCACTCACGTTACGACATTTATAGATATATTAAATGTCAGAACATGACAATGGCGCCCCCCCGTCGCGATTTAAATTGTGATGTTTTGTTGGCTGAACCCTGGCCAAACAATGCAGGAAATACTGTTCGGTCGAGGGAAGGGTTTCTATGGGGATTTTGGGTGATTCAGCGTGTGTGGGATGCGGTTTGGCATGCTACCATCACGAGGAGGTTGTTCGGAGCACAAGAAATGCCAGGGCAATGCCGTTCTTCGTGTTCTTCGCATTGGTAGGGGAATTCTTCTCGTTTTTGGATTGAATGGATCGTGATTGGGGTGTTTAATGCATGGAATTGTTTAAGATGAGTAGCAAGCATGTGTAGGTGATTGTGTGAATGCAAATATGTAGGTTTTATGATTGCGCAAGGTTGGTTGTGTGATTTCTAGAGGTGAAGGTTGGGGTGGAAACCGTGGTTTGAAAGGTGATGGACCCATATGTTGTGTTTTGAATGCAATGACCTGAGCCATCGCGATGCAACCATTGAAATGCGTCATCTGTGTACGTCACGATTGGAGAGGCGACCACCTAACCCGTCGCATTTCTTCCCCAGAGGAGAAAAAACATGTTTTGTGTTATGCGGTGGTTATACATTTATGTTTAATGTATATATGTTAAATCATGGAAGCGGTGCAATGGCACACGTCATGATTAAGAATGTTGGGTTTGCATGGTTTGTGTGTACGTGGCAAGTTGGGTAGTACGACGCCTTCCGTGGTTACCTCTCGAGTTAGGTACCCCAGGTTCTTTGTGAGCCAGGCACATTATGCTCAGGGTTTGTCCCGATACGGTGTGTGTACCATCGAGGTCTGTGTCATCTTCTTGGACACCCTCACTCCGGCTGAGGGAAAGACGATAGTGGGACAATGACTCATGTATTGTGGTTGTGTTTGGTCGCTTGAGCACGCTCTTAATTGGGGGACAGACACCGGTGGACGTAATGGTCCTCAGCTAGTCCTGTTTTCCAGTGCCTCACTTTAGGTAGCTCGGGTCGGTGTCCTTAAGGTGCCAGGCATGAAGTTGCAGCAATGTGGTTTGCAGTTGTGGTGTAGTTTGGTCTCCACAATTTGTTGACCTTGTTGACGTGGAGTGGTAGCTGGACCTTTCATCCTTGGTTGTGAGGCTGATAGGCAGACCTGTGTTTCTTGCTCGGGTCAGTAGCTGGTGTCGCGAACCAGTCTTCGTGACTCTTGTTTAGCATTACACTTCTTGAGTTCAGACTTCTGGGCATCATTTACCATTTATTTAAAGAAGTTCAGTTCATAATAGTAATGTAGATTTGTTATTTAATTGCAATTGTAATACCATGCTTAGATACCTTTATTCATTATTTAAATTGATACTTTACTCCTGCCTCTTATGTGGTTATTATTGTTTCAACTTTTGAGGGAGTTTCCCTACTGAGCCAGTGACTTGTGAGTCTTACCCCTACTCTTTTTAGGTGAAGGAGAGTAGGAGGGTTGTCGTCCTTCTTCTAGTTCGGAGCCGCATCATAGCGAATTTGGATCTACTCCTCCAGTAGTGTAATTTTCCTTTCTGTTGTGCCTCACAGTATGCCCCAGGCTGTAGTACTTGTACATTGACTTTTGTTAAGACTTGGCTATGTAACCTTCATGTAAATATGTGCGAGATGTGCAATATTATATATATTCAGTGTGTTTTTTTATATTTGCACAGACATGTGTGTTGATATCCCTTACGAGGCCTTGGCTTATTCGCGGGTGTAGACACACCAAATTTCACAGCATATTGAGTAAATTTCATGTTATACTGTAATGCTTCAAAGTGGCTCTCTTCAATTAACCATTTGAATGATTTTCCTATTTTTTTGTATTTTATAGGAAGTTTTAGAAATTTTTCTAAGGTTGTCGAGGGTCCTCTGTATACCAGTTGATTCGCGACAGACACAGTGGTCGTCGTTTAGGAAGTTGATCCACGATGGGTAACACCATCGCGTATCAGGTTCCTATTTCGACATGTGTTCTATTTTATAATCGCGTCTAATACAGTCCTCGCGTTTATGTGTTTCCATTTTTGATTTTTGGCAATTTTTAAAATGGTTTTTAGAAAGAATTGTTGCTAAATATAAATGCGTCCACTAAGGTCCTCGCATTTTTGACCTTCCATTATTGAAAAGATTGATTCCTATCAGGAGATCGATTCTTCTAAAAGCGTGACAACTCATGACGTCGTGATTCATAATTTTCATTTATTAATTTGTCAAGAATCCGATCAATATTGGAAGTGTTAGAAGCGCGACAGTCCATGTCGTCACGATTTATACACTTGCTATATTCAAAGTTTGGAAAGACCTCAGTTGAAGTGAGAAAGATTTTTAAACGCGACGCTTTGGTCGGTTGCGGTTCACATTGAAAGGTAGCCAATGTGTCCGTCACGATTTACATCTTTATCCTTATAAAAGGACCCCCGTGGCCATTATTTTGAGGAGAGAGTCCAAGTATTGAGGCGAAGCCCTGCTGCGTTCTAGAGCCAAGTTCTAAAGCTTGAAAAGAAGAATTTCCTCCATGCATTGCTTCAAGTGTTCTTCAATTGGAGGAGTTTTGCTTCATCTTTCAAGTTCATTGGAGCAAGGATCATTCTTCTTCCTCTTCATCAACAACTGCTGCTATCACGCCCCGATATTTAGCAGCGGAATAAATACCGAGGTGCGTGAACGATACAAATAGACATATCACAGTTGAACAGTGCAGAGTCACAATTGATTATAATAACACAGTGAAACATAAAAGTACTCCGTATTCTATTCATTCAACTAATTAAAAACCTTACATCAATCGAGCCAATCAAAGGGCCCATTATTCAAATAAAAATGTTTCACTATTACATCGACTACTCAAATAACTATTCTTAGACTATCAACTCCTCATATGGCGGGTGCTCATCACTCTTGCCCTGCCCCATCTGACTCCTCTGGTTCCTCATCACTACCTGAAAAGGACAGGATGATAGGAGTGAGCGAACTAGCTCAGTAGGATTTACATCTCAATATTGTGCGGGCACTAATATACATGATTAACATTTTAAATAGGCAGATATGCAAACGAACATGATGACAATGCATGCTTTTCTAACAAGTTAGATAGCGGATAGAACGGATGTCCTATCAAATCAAATATCGAGTTGCATATACAATGGAGAGGTAATTCAAGAGTAGAATCATATCAAAAGGCATTGGCCATATTCATATAGATATCATGTATTCATATGAACAGACGTATCTATCAAATCTTATCATATCATATCAAATGAAGGCACATTCACACAAATCTTGCGTATTCGTTGTTCTATGCCAAGCACCAGAAGTCCATACTCCCATGGTTAATAAGTACGTTGGGGCGCTCTTCCCCAGGATCAGACCGGGCCCCTTTTGCACAGGCATTAGTCAAATGGACCGAAGTCCTAAGTTGTGCCGAACAAACATATTCATATTATGGCCACATAATTTCAATAATAAGCTCAATGTAATAAGAACATGATCATCATAGAGTCAATGTGTGACAATAGCTCAAGAGAACAAATGGGCAGTATAACGACGTATCTTATGTTTCATAATTCGTTAATATCTTGACATGAGGGTAACTAATGACAGATCACATGCGGAACATGCGCTCTCTATCTCCAGGGTACTTCATGGTACAACCAGCTCGGTCTCTATGTGGGAATCCATAGAGAATGGAGACTTACAGAGGTCTTAAGGTAAAGATCGCTAGTTTGCCAATTAGGAATGACCGACAGAGAGCTCCCAATTCCCCAAGAAGGGTGTGCCTAAACGTGCAAATGTGTAAGTGACGTGTCACGGATCTTTCCTAATATGTATGCAATTGACAAATAAACAATTGAAACATCGGGAAGCAGATAACTAAACAAATCATGATAGAAACTTCACTAACAAGTCCACGCTAATATGTGTTCATCCCCACATTCATATCATATTCATTAACATATCACCTTCATAACAAGCTAGATCACAAGATAATGATCAATTGAACATAAATCATATGTTACAAATTAGAATCATATTCATGCCTTTACCGCTTTCAAATTGATGGATTTCTTTTAGGCCAATGCACACTATGAAACACTATGCAACATGCTGACAGACCATAAAGGCTAACCCGCTAACTGAAAAGTACAGTCTCGGGTCAGCCTATGAATGACATTCAACACAGTGGAAGTTTTTCAAAACACGGTGTACAGGTAAATAGGCTAAACGGTGCAGAACACTGAATTGCGTCGGCCTTGTAGGCCTCCTTTCAAGTTGAATCACATCGGGGTATCCCGAAGCGTTAAAGGAAATGCATTCAATAAACTGATGGACGGGAAAATGGCCTGAATCGCGTCGGGGGTCCCGCCGCGGTTCAGACAGGGCACAGACTCCCACGCGACGCGAGTCTCACGCGGCCGTTAAACGGTCAGTGCAAGGATCACGTCGTACCTCGTGGACACCTTTTACTGGATCATGTCGGACTAGGCCGACGCGATACCAGGTGCTGGAATCGCGTCGCTTGGTTCGGACGCAATTCCTAGCTTAACCCGAATCACAGGAAAACCACTGATCCTCTTACCATACTTATATCTCTCTATCTAATAATATTTAGACAAAACATTTAACATGAAAGATTACCAGGACAACTAGTAGAAGAACTTTGACGTTGGGTGTTTGACCTAATTCGGTCTCCAATCTCATGAAAACATGAATAATGTAGAAGACAAGTGCAACCCAAAATGCAATATCATGCAGCGGCTCTCTTACCATGCTTATAACTCTCTAAATAATGACTTGTAGACAAGTGTTCAACACAAAACATGACTAGGACTACTAGTAGCATAACTTTCATGATGGAGGTTTAGTCTAATTCGGTTTCGAATCACATGCATAATAAGAAGAATGTAAAAATCCCTAACTATGCGCGACTTAGGAAAACAACTAATACTCAATGTATACTCCATGAAATTAGGCAAATCAAGTGCAAATGAACCTGGACTCGAAGCTCTACAAGATGGTATTGGGTTTCTTTAATCTTGGCCCAAGACCACCTACCTTTGAATGCTAAGAACTCTCTGCAGGTTTCTGGGTCGTTGCAGAGCGAGGTTGAGGAAGACCACGTTTTCCCCAGCCGTTCTCCTGTCCTCTAGCGCCCTAGGCTTGCTGCTCATGACCCCACCTGTTGCTAAACCTTCCCTAAATGTTTTGTGACGAACTCTTATAGTTTTAGGGTTCTATTGCATGTCCTAATGGGACTAGGAAAGGGGCCTGCGGGTTTACCATGGCACCTTCCAAAATTTGAGATTCTCTCACCCAAAAGAGGTAGCAACACCATGGGAAGGTGTCATGCATGGTTGTCCACGATTTGGCTTGCCATGCTTGGCTAATGACACACTTTTAAACCCTAATTTACCCTTCCTAAATACCCCTTATTTACATGCACGAATTTTTGGGCATTTCTTGTTCCAATTTTTATCCTTGCGCCAAATGTGCTCCATTGACCCAATCTTGTTAATGGGTCATTAATACATGATGTTGGAAGTCTCTCCAATATATTTATTTAATTTATGGTCGGGTTATTTTTCCGTGTTAACAATTTTTCGACTTAGTTTCCTAATTCGGGTAACTTGGTCACGTGTGACGTACACTCGGCCAATCAGATTTTTCGTTGTACGAATTCCTTCGTGGAACACTTAGGGATAATATTTGGGGTAGGTTTATAATTTGTACGGAATTTTCCGATGTATTTTCTCACGTACGATAGTGGTACGTAAGTTCTATCATTTCGATAATACATAAGTTATTTATTTACTATTTTCATACTTGAATTTGTTCATGTGTCATAAGTTGTCCATTGATCCGATTTCTTTTATGGACTATCCCCACATATTGTTTGGAGTCCACCATAATTTCTTATTTAGCTTATGATCTCATTTTATGCACCTGATAATAGGTTGTCCAACTTATTTCCTAATTACGATAATAAGTCACACTAACTCTTAAATATACCCCAAATGACTTTTATTGACCCAAATTTCTTGATGGCTCATTAGAGGATATTATTTGAGTCCATCTATGATTTTTATTTAATTTTCTGACTCGTCTAAGTATGTGTGATAATGATTTTCCGACTATTCTCTGATTACGACACTCAGTCGCAAAACGCCATAAACTTGGACCATCCGATTTTCCTTTGCACCAATTTCTTGTGGGTCATTAGGGAGTATTATTTAGAGTTGTACTAAGGTTTTTATGAAATTTTCTAATGGGTTTTTGCATGTACTCTAATGGCACGTACGTTTTTTGCTATTTATCTAATATTGAATTTATTATTTTCAATTTATTTCTAATTTTCTAATTACTGAATTTATGGGGTATTATAGCTGCGCCCGGGCTTCTCTCTCAGATTCTTATTTCTCTCCTTCATTTCTCTCTATTTTGTTCATTTGGTGCATTCATCTCACACCATCACTATAATTTCTTTCATCATATCATTTATTTCACGCCTACACACTTTTTAGGGGTTTTACACCCCCACCACAAGGTCTGTTCAAGCCCATGCATGTAAGTTTCTCTCTTGTTCTTGCGGATTTGATAATAAACAACTTGGCCTAATCATTTGCTTCACTTGTTTATTTGTCCTTTTTGCAAGGTAGCCAACAAGCTAAAGTCTTCTTCATCAGCCAGCCGGTTGGAGAAGTAATAGTCACCCACCCCTTTCACTCTCGTGATCTTCGAGTGAAGGTAAGTAACCCATCCTTCGCTCTGTCCTTTGGTACCCACACGTACCTGGTGATCACACCTCCATCTTAGTGCACACATGCACTCTCTTCTTTTCCTCATCTTTTTCTTCATATCTATCCATTTTTATTTATGATCCTCTTTTTTTAATTAATTCTTTGTGGTGTCTTAAGCACATTCATAGTGGGAGGCGGAGGTGGATCAAGCTCGTTATTAGGTTAACGGGGTGAACGACGAGGATCATCGCAGTTGGTATCAGAGCAAGGTCTGTGTAAATATGAAGGAATAAATATTTACATAGCCTGATCTCTACTTTAGTCCACTACTGGTAGTTGACCCTGGTTTTGTATTGATTCTTTAGTATGTTGTGTGGTTTAGAATTCTGTATGTGCAGGATTTTAAATGATTGATAGGAGAGATTGTGGAGGTGGTGGAGATGAGCTGGAAGAATCTACGCATCAATTGATTGAGAGATTATGGAAGAGTATTACAGAGATCCGGACAAAGTTAGATCAGCAGGGTCCAGGCTAGCCAGCACCAATAGCACCACAGATTGTTGAGGAGGCAGCTGTGGACGTTTCGTTTCGCCTCCGTCTTCGAATGCCGACTGGTGTGGCCTTCTTCGACGTGGTTCACAGACGTGCCGCTCCTTCATTGGAGATGGAGAATGTGCCGGTTGACCCCGTTGACCCCAAGTTGACTGCGTTGACTGAGGAGAAAACAAAGGAAACCGGTGATATAAGGGAGATAGTTGCGATCGCTAGGGCCTTACCTGTGCCCAAGGGGTTGTTCTGATCACGTTGATGTAGCAGCCTCGCGTCGCGGGTGATGGTAGAGATCCAACTTCTCCTCCTTCAGCCGGCCAAAGAAGAGAGCTCCACGGTCTTCTTCGGATTGTTCCTGCCACAGAACAAGACTCAATTAGACCCTAAATAGTGCAGCAAACGTTCAAAACGAAATGTGGAAGGCCAAAAGGAGAGTCCCGTACCAGTTGCGGACTTGAGAAGAGGGGTGACCAAGTGTTATGACCACCCTTCTTCCCTCCATTTTTGTTGGGAAACCCCTTTCTAGGTGTGTAGGAAGGTGCCCTACGTGCCTAGAGTATGTGGGAAAGGTGTGTGACATGCAAGTATCTAAGAGAGAAAAGAAGAAGAGAGGAAGAGGGGGGAGGTGATCCTCGTTGTTGGTGATGCTAGCTCGTTGCAGAGGCTCCTTCAACTCCAGAGAAGCCTCCTTGGACGTCCCAAAGGTTGAGAGGAAGTAGAGGATGACTTGGTGATGCTTGGGTGCAATTTTTCTCTCCTCTCTCAAAGCTTGAGCATATGGATGTCCAGCCTCTCCCCCCTTGTTCAGAGGGACCAAGGGGAGTT
>JACBKR010000971.1:0-41201 GCA_014218235.1 Colocasia esculenta
CTCATTGGGACACATGCCAGTGTTGCGCAATACGAACCTGACTGAGGGCAATATCTAGTCCTGGAGATTCTGGCAAAGTCCTGTTACCTAGGGTGTGATTGTCGATTCGCCCCCGATAAAGTCTTGTTACCCCAAGGGTTGATTGCCTAGTTTTCCAAAATATGTTCGTTCCCCAGGAGTTGATTGTTAGGCTGATCCCCTAACAAAGTCGTGTCCTGGCGTGGTGCTGAATCATGATTGGTGCTTGGCATGGCACGTACTTGTTACACATGATAAACTTACTTGCTTGTTACCTGCTACTGTGTGCTGGTCCTTAACCCAAGTGGTGATGGACGTACTTGCATGAGGCACTAGTAGATCCTGTGGTGATATTCTTGTGGAGTGCTCCGAGTGGGTTACTCAAAATGCTTGCTAGTGAAATGACCATCTTGTTACATGCTATCTTGCTCTTGTTCATGAAGTTCCATCTTGCAAGATCATTGTTAACAATATCCTGAACTCTTGAATACGATCTTATTGCTAGATTGATCATTACAATCTCTTGATCATACTATCTTGCATGATACACTGTACACGTGTTACTACCCAACGTTCTAATTGCATTGTACATATCATGTTCATACCTTCTAGCTTTTAAAATGTAAATACATATCATTGCTGGAAGATGTAAATCCTACTGGGCGAGTGCGCTCATACTTGCTCTCCTTAACATTTTCAGGTAGTGAAGGTAAAGCTAATGATGGGACTTGTGCGCCGAGCGTGGAGTACACTCACTACAACAAATTGAGGCTATACCCACATAATTTACCTACAGTAGGGTAATACGTAGGTATATACCACAATTATACATGCTAAATCCATTTGTTGCAAGGTTATGCACACGCTTTTTTTAGCCATATGTAGATACGTATATATAGTTATGGTTTTTACAAAGCGTGAGAGAATATATTTATGTTAGCCATAGTTCCTTAAAAAATGTAACAAAAAGATGTATACACCTATAGAAATCTACCAAATATAGGTGTTACTGCAAGTGTAACGGGGTCGGCTCAGGCCGAGTAGCTCCCAAGGGACGAAGGCGCGCTCCGAGTACGTTGCCGGGCTCTTACCTGCAAGACCACTGAGTGACCTCGGTGGGAGGACTCCGACGATCAAGTTAGTTCGAGAGGTCGGAATGAAAGAGGTTTTTGTCTGGGAGTTGCGTACCTTTTCGCGGGAGGCCTCTTCCTTTTATAAGGGTCCTGTGAATTAGAATATGGGAGCGGGCTGAGGACGTGCCCAAGAATCGTGCTGAATCTCTGCTGACTGGGGGTGAAAGATGGCAAGCGTGGTTGTGTTGGCCCCGGATACCTCGGGCCAATGATCGTGCGCAACGACCCTGCCGTTATTGGACCTTCCGCTATTGTCATGCCCAGTCAGTTAACGAACGTGGCTCGCGATCTTCGAACCTCCCCGTTAATGACCTCTCTATTATGGTTACGTGGGTCGTTGTTTAGAAAGTCAAGGCTAGCTTGGTTACATCGAGGTCCATGATGGAATTCGACTCGTCCGGAAGCTCAGCTCATCACCCTGACCTGACCCCTTGGGAACAACTCGGTGAACTTTACTTTCAGGCTGAGTTCCCCAAGGCCGTCCTGTGCACACAACATGCCAACCTCTACTCAGTATGTGTCGCCTACTAGGCCAGTTCGTCACCTTGGCGATTATCATCCAGGCGAGGCTCTTTGCCAGATTCCCCGAGGATCGACTAGTGTCATTGGCCCCCCATATTATGCTCGGCCCGTTGTGATGGGCCGAGGAGAAGATGTTAGGGTTCGACTACTGCCTGCCCTCAAATGTTCCTTCATCATTGCACAAAGACGGGCACGTGTGCCGGCCAGATCACGAAGGGACGTTGCGACGTGACCCTGCCGCTTCTGACAACGGTTGAAGCGTCGCGCCGCCTTGATTTCCGCTTGAAATCATGATGGCAGGTGAAGTGACGCACGTTCACATTAACGCCTCGACTTCCGATCCATCCCACTTCGATCGCGATCTGTGCTCGAAGTTTCTCCGGCGTCCGAGAGTGACGCGTGGGCTAATCATGGCGCTTCAATGCGACGGTGAATTACGTCCGCAGGATCAAAATGATCCTGGGGCCCTATAAATATGACATCGATGCCGAAAAAATGGGACCTTTATGCGCGAACTACCCTTTCTGCAGCGGCCGAGTTTCTGATCGTTGGAGGACGGGCAAAGCGTTTTGCCGAGTTCTCGCTCTTGCGTCTTTCTCCCAGTCGTCTTATTCTTGAGGTAAGCGATGGGCTCGCCTTCTAGCTCTGCTGCTTCCTCATCTTCTGCTACCTCTTTTGCGGGGTATTCTCCTTCGAGAGTGCTTCTGGTGTGCCCTTACCTTCTCGCTTAGTCCCCGAACAAACGGGCTCCCCTGAGGTCCCATCATCGGATGTCTCTGATGAGTTTGTTCCCGTCATTTCCCCGGGGACATACGTTCCTCAGGCTTCCTCAGCCCCTGCTTTCGGTGTGCGAAAGGCAGTCGATTCCGTGGCCAAGGCATCCACTGAGATCGACAGTCGACTCTCAAGTGGATCATCAAACATCCTGGCTTGGCCTTTCCCCCTGACTTCATTGTTTATGCTACCCACGAGCTCCGCCCCCATCACACGATGGAGAACGGGTTTTGTGTCTGTATTCGGAGGCCGTTCGAGCTGGCTTCCGATATCCCTTTCACTTTCTTTCTCCTTCATCTTCTCCTCTATTTAGCGTTGCTCCTGCCCAGTTGGCCCCCAACTCCTGGAGGTCGGCCATCGATTTCTTAGCAGCGTGCGCTATAGCTAAGGTCGTCCCGAGCATTCGCCTTTTCCTCTTTTGCTTTACCTTTAAGGTCTCGGGGGACTGGCTATTCATATCCGCTCGGTCTGGCCGCCACTTTCTTGGTCGTTTCCCCTCCTCTATCCACAATTGGAAGAGGAGTTTTTGTTTCGTTCATAGCTCTGAGGGGTGGGACTTTCCCACTATCTGGTCGGCTTTCAATCCTCAGGATAAGACTTTTCGGCCTCCTGCCGACATGAGTGTTGCCGAGCTCTCGAATTTCGACTCGCTCCAGGCGGTAACACCACCCGACTGCGTAAGCCCTCCGCTTCTCTGTTCGGCTTGATCCGATGGGCCAACAGAGGTCTGATATATATATATATATATATACATATATATATATATATATTTGTGGGGGTTTTTCTCTTGTGCATATTCTTCCTTTCTTCGGTCGTTCTAATGACATTCCTCTCCCTGGTAGAAATCGCCGAGAAGAATGCCTCGATGTCGGAGGGACAAGAGGAGGTTGACTACGCGGCCATCGCTGCCCAGCGCTTCTTTGAAGGGGGAGGCAGGCGGAAGAGGAAAATGGCTCGGGAGAAGAGGCTCGCCGAGGAGGCCGACGTCCATCGTGGACGCCCCGGCCCTTTCTGTCCCAAGAACTGGTCCATCTGCGACAGTGGCCATGCCGAAGCCTCCGACCACCGCAATTGCGAAGAAGACGATCAAGCGAGCTCGTCTGACTGATCAGCGGCTGATCGAAGGCGGACCAAGTGCTGGCTCGCCGTCTCACTGTCTGAGTGCCTTGGTGGCTCCGTCCATAGGGTCGAGCCCCATGGACTGGGCCCAGACCTTCGCTCCGGCCCACACTGTCTTCCAGGCCGTGTCGATGAAGACTCCGGACCTGGTGGATGAGCTGCTTCGGGGGGTGCAACATCACCTCGGAATGCTCGTGAATCTGCTTCAGAGGACGGACCAGATGCGAGTAACAGCCGAGGGCCATGTGTGCGCCATCGAGGAGAAGGTTGCCGACCTCGAGAAGGAAAGCGCTGACCTGAAGACCTCCATCACTACCGAGAAAGCTCGAGAATCCAAGTCCGAGGATCGGGCTGCCTTGTTTGCTTGGGAGATCGGCCAGCTTAAGGCTTCGCTGGCCGCGGAGAAGAAGGCGCTGGAGGCCGAGAAGGCGGCTTGGGAGGAGGAAGCCAAAGCCCATGCCCAGCTCGTTGCCGACGAACGTCAGAAGGCCATGGTCGAGTACAAAAAGTCCGATGTGCACATTGACCAGATAATTGGTCTGTTTAGGGATGGGTATAAGCATTGTCTAGAGGCGATGGCTAAGGCCTTTCCCATCCTAGACTTATCTTCTGTGCAGCCTCCCTTAGGAGACGGTGACGAGTGCGATGAGGAAGCCGGACCGACCGCGACTGTACAGCCCGACGCGGGAACCTCCACCTCGGCACCCTTTGTTGACCCGTTATCCCTCCAACTGAAGTTGCCCCCGACCCTTGACTAGGGGTTTGTTTTTGTTTTTTTTTTTTTGTAAAGACTATTTGTGGCTTTCGAGCCGTTTAACCTTTTGTCCTCGTCTACTCGTGATGTTTCGATGTTTTGAATGCTTTAGGGTGTTCGAGCGACCCTGTCAAGGAGCTCGGAGCATCGAAGTAACTTTACTATGAGCGTTAAGAGTGACGAAGTAACCTTAGGATATTTAGGGTGCCGAAGCGACCTCCTTAGAGACGGTAGAGTGCCGAAGCGACCTCATTAAACTCAGAGTGCCGAAGCGACCTCCTTAGAGATGGTAGAGTGCCGAAGCGACCTCGTTAAACTCGGAGTGCCGAAGTGACCTCCTTAGAGATGGTAGAGTGCCGAAGACCGACCTCGTTATACTCAGAGTGCCGAAGCGACCTCCTTAGAGATGGTAGAGTGCCGAAGCGACCTCGTTAACTTTCATATTTCATGGATAATAACATCGCAAGTGCTCGACATTCCCGATCTCGGAACTGCCGAGCCGCTTAGATCTGCCAAGCGGTAGGCCCCCTGTCCGAGGTCCTCACTCACTCGGTACGGGCCCTCCCAAGTGGGAGATAGCTTCCCTCCAGCCGACTTGGGGTCCGAGACGGCAAGCTTCCGAAGGACGAGGCTACCCGTGCTGAAACGGCGAGGTCTGACAGTGGTGTCGAATCTTCACTTCATCTTCCGCTGATAGGCTTCGACTCTGAATGCTGCCTTGTCCCATCGCTCTTCGACTAGATCCAGCTCGGCTCATAGTGAGCGATCATTGTCTTCACGCTCGAACCCTAGAATTCTTTCAGAGGGTACGAGCAGCTCCACTGGAGTCACTGCTTCTACGCCGAAGGCGAGCACGAAGGGAGACTCTTGAGTGGCTTCACGGGGCGTTGCTCGGTACGCCCACAGCACATGGGGTAGCTCCTCAGCCCAGCGGCCCTTGTGATCATCTAGTCGTCTCTTCAGCCCATCAAGGAGCGTCCGATTGGTCACTTCGGCCTACCCATTAGATTGCGGATGAGCGACCGACGTGAACCAGTGGTTGATGCCGAACTCTTCACAATTGCGACGAAACCTGGTGTTGTCAATTTGCTTGCCATTGTCGATGATGATCGTCCTAGGCAGTCCAAACCTACAAATGAGGTTTTTCCAGACAAACCCCCATGCATTGTCATCGGTAATCTTTGCTAATGGCTCGGCTTCCACCCACTTGGTGAAGTAGTCGACTCCGACAATGAGGAATTTTCGTTGCCCCGAGGCTGGCGGAAATGGGCCAAGGATGTCCATACCCCATTGCGCAAAAGGCCAGGGGGCCGTCAATGGAGTGAGGTTCATGGGGGGCCGTCGATCTATCTTGCTGAAGAGCTGGCATTGTTGACATCTTCGAACGTAGCCCTCGGCATCTTTCAGCATGGTCGGCCACCAGTAACCTTGCTGAGTTATCCTCCGGACCAACGATCATGGTCCTGTGTGGCTTCCGCATGTACCCTTATGTACTTCAGCGATGATTTCTTTGGCATGCTTTCGGTTCACGCACCGCAAGTGAGGGAAACTGAAGCCCCTCCTGTAAAAATTATCGCTGATTATAAAAAACCTGGGAGCTCGTCTCTTTACCTTTAGCGCCTCTCCTCCATCTTTTGGGAGTTGCCCATCTCGAATGTACTCCACGATGGGGGTCATCCACATTGGCTCAGCCTCGGTGCACATGACTTCTGTGGTTCCCACTAAAGGTTCGCCGAGCTCCTCCACGAGAATTGAAGTCGTCGGATGACTTCCCGAGGTAACCGCATACTTAGATAATGCATCGGCTTGGGAATTCTCAGCTTGGGAATCTTCAATAGGTCTGCTGATTCGAAGTCGCCCATCATTCTCTGGACCTCGGCCATATACGCGATGAGCTTTTTTCCCTTCGCCTCGAACTCCTTCGAGACTTGACTAAAGACCAGCTGGGAGTCACTGTGGACCTGGACCCTGGTCGCTCCCAAGACTTTTGCCATTCTAAGCCCTGAGATCACAGCTTCGTACTCGGCTATGTTATTTGAAGCAGAGAAGCTGAACCGAATTGCGTACCTTAAGACGAGGCCTTCGGGGGATCGGACGACCCGCTGCCTCCCCTTGAGCCGCCACTGCCCGCTGGTTCTGCTCCATCTGAGCCAGCACCACGTGGAGCCCTGCGATCAATGTTTCGACGTGGTCGAGATGAGAGGAGGTGTTCGAACCTTGCTCTCTAGTACCTAAACCACCTTCGGCAATTTCTTCGACAATAGTGGTGGGGACGATCTCTTCGTCAGATGAGCGAGCCACCGTCTTTCCCTTGGGGGCCATGAGAGCAAGCTTTTTGCATGAAGTTTCCCACAGACGGTGCCAAAAATGTTACTGCAAGTGTAACGGGGTCGGCTCAGGCCGAATAGCTCCCAAGGGATGAAGGCGCGCTCTGAGTACATTGTCGAGCTCTTACCTGCAAGACCACCGAGTGACCTCGGTGGGAAGGGACTCCGACGATCAAGTTAGTTCGAGAGGTCGGAATGAAAGAGGTTTTTATCTGGGAGTTGCGTACCTTTTTCGCAAGGAGGCCCTTCCTTTTATAAGGGTCCTGTGAATTAGAATATGGGAGCGGGCTGAGGATGTGCCCAGGAATCGTGTTGGATCTCCACTGACTAGGGGTGAAAGATGGAAAGCGTGGTAGTGTTGGCCCCGGATACCTCGGGCCAATTATCGTGCGCATGACCCTGTCGTTATTGGACCTTCCCGCTATTGTCGTGCCCAGTCAGTTAACAGACGTGGCCCGCGATCTTCGGACCTTCCCGTCAATGACCTCTCTATTATGGTTACATGGGTCGTTGTTTAGAAAGTCAAGGCTAGCTTGGTTACACCGAGTCCATATGGAATTGACTCGTCTGGAAGCTCGGCTCATCACCCTGACCTGACCCCTTGGGAACAACTCGGCGAACTTTACTTTCAGGCTGAGTTCCCCAAGGCCATCTTATGCACACGGTATGCTAACCTCTACTCGGTATGTGTCGCCTGCTAGGCCAGTTCGTCACCTCAGTGATTATCAGCCAGTCAAGGCTCTTCGCCAAATTCCCCGAGGATCGACCAGTGTCAATAGGTATTCGTCTATTCATAACATCCTAAAAAAATTGGAACCGTGAGTGTATAGTTGTGGCGCCAATACATTTCCCTTGTGCGTGAAATAAAAAGTGTGAGATATTTAGGGGTTCTCCCTTGGTCGGATACCTCCTTCTGCCATTGTCCATGTGTGCCCTTGGCCACCATCATCATCGTCCAAGGCAGACGCCGTCGTGATCACCCATGCCCTAGCACGCTGCTGTCCTCACCTGCTATTGTCGCACACGATGCTGTGATCTTGAAGATGATGTGGCGGGGAGACGTCGCCATTTCAAACGAAGGAGAGAAAGGCCTCACCGCCAGAGGAGGAGAGCCGGTGAGGGCATCTATGCCCTTCCCCAGCGGCGCTGTGGACAGCTGCTGGAGATAGAATGGTGGGCGAGAGGGGGAGGTGTCGTTGCCCACGGAGGCGGAGGTGGGGAGACCGATGGTAGCACAGAGGACAGCGTCGTTGAGGATACCCTCATCCTCAAGCGACGTCTGGTGGTGGCGATGGGGGTAATAGTGGTGGCAATATGTGGGACCAGCTGAAGGAAATAGACGGCATAGGCAGCGAAGAGGAGGACGGCAGTTAAGAGCATGGCCCTCCTGAGGAAGAGGAGGAGAGCGCGGGAAGGTGACGAGCCTGAATGTGGAGAGGACAAGGGGGCGGTAGTGGGGTTGCAACACAGCCCCAGCAGCAGATAATCCCAGATGAAGCGGTAGCCCCCAGAGGCATTCTTCTTCTTGTAATCGTCGGGTCGCCCATCTGGTGGTGTGCCGCGGGGCCGCCGCCCCAATCCCTCCTCCGCCACTGCCTTTCATGGCGACCTCCCAATCCCCCTGCTGCTGGTGCCCGCGAGCTCGCCCTCCCTCCTTTCTCTCTCTCCCTCTCTCTTGTTGTCATAAAAAAAAAAGCAAAAAAACCGCACTTTTTCTTCTTCTTGTTTTGCTTAGCTTCACCAATGCAAATGCAGATCCGAATATGGTGGCCCTGGGAGGGCGGAATCGAAGGGGACCAGAGCAAGCTGACACCGGATGCCGTCTGGGAGGATTCAGGTTACGGGATCAGCAGACACGGTCACACAAGCGTGTTAGGGCAGGGGTAAGAGCAGGGGCATTTGGTGGGGTAAGAGCAGGGGTAAGAACACGATGTCTTCTATCTTTGCTTTTAATCCCAGTGCTGCTTTAACTTTTGTGTTATTGACTGACTCTCTTGGTCCCATTCCAATATAGTAGCACATTAAATAGAATGACAAGAACTGTTTGGACAGAATCAGATCCTTGCCTTGAACACTACTTCTAGCTACTTTCAAATTTCCTACCAAATTGAAATAAAATTCTTTGACTAGGTCTTCAAAGATTGGCTTCTTAAACATGCAAGCAAATAGAACTCTAGTAGCATCTACGTTGGCTTCTATACATATGTTTACAGTCTTCAAATCATTCAATCCACGTTCTATCTAGCACTCTTCCATTTGCTTCCAACCAAGCATTTACTTTAACATCATATTTTTTCTATCTTGGAAAAGCATCTTAGACTAAGGTGCTTTGACCTTGGGAATCAAAGTAATGAACGTCTAGTTTACAATAAGATGGGCTATTTTGACCTTGAAAATCATAACACTGAAGGTCTAGTTTTAATGTCAATGGTTTATATCAATTATTCTAAACTTAAATATTTTCTTTGTGACCTCACTTTTTCCCATTTACCACCTTTATTCATCTCCCCATTTTTACTCTTTTTTAGACAATAAATTGCATCTGAAAAGCCAAATTGACCTACAAAGCAAGAAAAAGAAATCACACTGCAAGAAAATTATTGGATTCCAGGTATCACTCAATGTTGTTTTGTATCTGCATTTATAGTTTTATGCTTTTGCTTTTCATTTTCATCATTTCAATGTTGTTTTGTTCACTGCATTCTCCAAGTAACTTTGGCCCACTGTACTGTTTGAATAGCATAATTGACCATATATTTTCAGCCTCTCTCTCTCTCTCTTTATTCAGTTAAGGTTATCATTTTCCATTTATTAGGTGGGTTATATTTATTTTTGTATATATTCTATAACAACTATTTGTAAAAGAAATTTCAATTAAGATATTAAGCAGTAGTAGCCCTTTTTCTTATATCTTATAACTTATAGAATGTCAAAACTGTATAGATTTAAATGGTTAGCATCAGATTAACAAAAAATTCGATTAACTTGAGTGTGATTCATCTTCGAAATCTATACATTGTATCATCTTCAAAAAAGTCTTAAAAATGGCATCAGATAGATAGAAAAGATCATCTTTTCTTTTTTTCTGACTTCTAAGTGATTTGGTGCTTATAGAGTTCATGGGTAGTAAAAAAATTCTCAGGTCATGCAAACCTGGTGTTCCAGGTGATTTTGAACACAAGACCAAATTTCTCTATGTGTTTTTGAGTGGAAGGTTTATTGGGAATTAGTTTATTTTAAAACTCTCAATTGATGACCAAAAATTTCTGAATCTTCTTATAATCGGCTGAACTAAAAATCTTCAACTGATAATGCATATGTTTGCATATATTCATGAGGGAGAGAGAGAGAGAGAGAGAGGAAGTTGCTTGACATCTCTATTTTGTTCACACGGGTGAATAGATAAGGCAAAGTTAGGGGTTATGGGTTTTCCATGTATATCATATGAGAACTATACTGATACTGACTAAGAACAACAAGTGATCCCCAATTGTCCTTTACAAAAGAAAGCTGTCAGAAAAAACAATTAATGATGTGGAACCACCTTTAGAAAGATAATCCATCCCCAGTTATGAACTCCATATACAACAACTATTATATGCCCAAAAATTCTGAATGGATTCTCCATGAGTTTTTGCCCATCTGTGAAGTCCTTCAAGATTGTTTACGAATTTTCAAGAGGTTCTGACCATCTATTCATCATTCAATGAGTTTGTTCATAAGAGCTAAAATATATATATAGTTTGTTCATTATTTTAGAACATGACTTAAAACATGCTATTACTTTAAGAAAGCACATGGATGATTTGTGGCATGAAAGGTGTTGTAGTTGTTGGAGTTCGCTTCATATGATGATCTTTAGACAAAAGATTGTTGATCATTTATGATAAAATCTATTGTGTAATTTTTTTATTCATGTTCAAATATTTTAATTAAGATTAGTTTAACAAACAAATTTATAATTAAAATTATATAATTTTAAAAAATTATATTTATTAATATATTTTATAATCAAACGTCGTGCATCGCACGGGTGTCCAACACAGCACATAGTTTGTGTTAGTTTACAGCACATAGCACATAGTCTTAGTTTATAGCACATTGCACATAGCCAATGCTTAACCATCTAGTCAGACCAGGTGGACAGCTCCCTCCAAAAGTGTCATGCATGGACTATCATCCAGGTCTTTCCCTCATAGTCTTAGTCTTAGATGATGGTGCTCCTGGCATTTCAACATCTTTCCCAAATAACCCAGGTAGACATTGAGAACCAGAGCAAATATGCTCATGAAAGTTAGATGAGGTTTAAATGTGGCGTGTTTCTGAATGAAGTTTGTTTCTTTATGTGTTTCAGGATTTTATTCTCTTTCTTTGTGGCACATGACAAGAAGTATGGAACTTGAATCACTTTTTTGTACTCCTCAATTAGAAGGCATATTTTTTATTCCAAAAGGTTATGCAGGCCTATTCACAATGGCTGCTTTCTGATCAAGAAACTTCTAAAATTAATGCATTTCTGTCAAATATCAAAGATAAGATGTTTGTGCTTTCTGAATGTTTGAACAAAGGACAAACTGAAGATGCAGTGAGGGCGCTACTCTCCTGTGGCCTTCATATCACAGATCACTACAAGTTCCAAGACCTAGAAGATAATGAGAGCAGCTCCTTATGGAACTTTTGGAAGGCTAGACTCCAGTTACTGCAGTCTAGGGATAGGTTAGTTTGTTGTATGCATTTAGTGATGTTCATAAACTTATGAGCTTAGTTGTCAACATGACGAGGGGACAGCAACACGATTGTGGATGTTTCAAGATGGATCTGCCTTAGATCCAGGTCAGGCTAGCAGGCCTGGGCTACTTTTCTTGGGTCCAGAAAGGTACTAGTCTACCTAGCTCCTAGGAAAATGCCTTCTCACCTAGGCATCCACTTAAAAGATTGCCAAGAAATTTTTTTTTATAAGGATCCAGGCTAGATAATGTTTTTGAACACTTGGATACATCACGTTTCATCTTGTTCTTCCACTTCAAGTCAGAGTAATATTACTGAATAGAGTCAAGCCTTCATTTATTTATCTTGGACAATTTTCTATCAGGAAGGGTGCATTGGGCTTCTTCCAAGGGCGGAAACATTTGACAGCAAACAAGGGTACAAGCTCTCAACATATGTCTACTGGTGGATAAAGCAAGCAATCATCAAGGCAATAGCTAAAAAGTCCAGGATCGTCAGATTGCCGGTAAGTGTGAAGCTTCTTTCTGATAACATCCCGTATTTTAGAAATTTTGCATGTTGCTCTTTCCTGCATACTAAAGTGAAGGGAAAAAAATGTGAGTTTATTGTAGGAAGCATGAACAGAGAAGTTTTGTATTATCTATTTTTTTTCCTGCAGGTTACTTTTTCCTTCATTCCTCATCCTGCAGGTGCTTCATTGTGTGAAGTTTTTATTATCTCTATTTTTTTTCCTTGGAAATATGTTCTCCAATATATTATGATTTTCCTTACACATTTGACATTTGACATTTTTCATTTATTCCTCTACACTGTAATTCCCCTCAAATGACCTCCCATTTAACATTTACATGGTCTAGGTTTTGGAGTGAATGGACAGACCATAAGCAAGAAGAACATATATTACTCAGATAGTACATCTGCCTTATTAATGTGGATGGTGTGGATTAAAGGGGCTTGTGGCATCAAGGTTTGCCTTCTCCCTCCAGTTCTGGTGCATCGACAGAGGATGGCCTGTGGTTGTGGCAGTCTAGGATCGCCTTCTCCCTCTAGTAGATCATAATTACAACTCTTTGGGTCGTGTCTATTCTTTTTCCATGTCTTTGATTAAGTTCAATCTCTTCATGAATATAAGAGTGGATATTTATGTGGATATTTGAGTGGACATGTGAATGTGAATATTATGGATTTGAATGTTGTTTTGCTTATGTGATGTAGATGAGTGGATATGGATTTGAATTTTATTTTAGTTATGTGGATGTATCTGTATCTACATGTTTACATCAGATATGGACAAGTATTTAGTTTATATTTGTAAAAAAAAAAAAAATCTACACCTACGATTTTTAATATTCATGACTAACTATCATTACATACAATATTGTAAAGCCATAAGCATATATATTACTATGGTTACAAAACAATCAGTATAGATGTCCTCTACACTTACATTTATTTATCATCATCTCAAAAATGTATTACTACGGTTACAAAACCATAAATATAGATGGCAATACCTATACTTTTTAGGAATTTACCTATGCTTTATATAAATCTTTACCTACGGTTAATATTTGTATGAATAATCTGGCATATAACTACGACTATTTTTCTGTGGGCATAGGCTTTAGTCACGCGTGCATGCGTGTCGGATTCAAACCGTAGCACTTTCCGTAGGTAAAGGGTTTTACCTTCGGATTTTGGGCATATACCTATAATTATTACGCGAAGTTATAGGTCATTTTTTTGTAGTGACTTAGAGAGTCCATTCTTATTTTTTGTTAGATTGGTCACGAATGTAATTTCCCTGTTCTTTGAGAGATAGATAGATTGGTGAGTAAGGAGTGTTTCATTTGACATTGGAGGTTGTAATATTCGTTTTGATAAATAAAGGAAGAAATTTTGATTATTGCATTATGGGCCCTATTTGTAAAAGCTATTGGTCTATAGCATCTGAATGCTTGCTTGTTCGTCGTGTCTCCCAATTTATTCCGTTGCTAAAACAAAATTGGGGGAGTGACAGTAATACCTCAGAAATTCAATAATTGAAAAATTAGAAATAAATTGAAAATGATAAATTCAATATTAGTGAAATAGCTAAAAATGTACGTGCCAATATCATATGTACAAAAACACATAAAAAATTCCATAAAAATCAAGGTTCAACTCTAAATAATACTCCCTAATGGCCCACAAAGAAATTCGTGCAAAGGAAAATTCGATTGGCTAAGTTTAAGGCGTTTCACGATTGATTATAATAATTAGAAAATAAGTCAGAAAATTACTATCACATGTACTTCAGGGAATCCAAAAACAAAATAAAATTCATAGTTGAGCTCCAAACCATGGGATTGACAACCCAATGAAAGAAATGGACCAGAGTATATCTTTTGGCCCACAAATAAACTCAAGTAAGAAAATATCACGAAAATTCGTAGTTCCAATTGGGCATAAATTGGAAAGGGCAATTAGGGCAAAATCTAAGGCAATTAGACTTCCATGATAACCCAAATTTGTGCCCAACCATGTTAGGATGTTTCCTAAAGACTCTACTACTCCAATTGGGAGGAGAATCCTCAAATCTTGGAAGGTATCAAGCTAGAAACACAACCCCACTTTCCTAGTTACATTAGGACTTAAATCAACCCTAAACCTATAAATAATCATCACAACTCTCTTAGGAAGGGTTACCATTGTGTTGGGGTCGTGGGAGGTCGAGTTAGGGCACCAGAAGAGGAGAGGATTGACCACAACCCAAGCTTCTTCTCCAACCCTCGTGCTGTTGTGACTTGGAGAAAGACCTATTTTAGAACCATCCAAAGGTAGGTGTTCTCGGGCTTAAACTAAACGTAGCACATACCGTAGGAAAGAGGATCGAGTCTAGTTTCATATGCATCTATTTTCCCTAATTTTTATGAAGCATGCTAGTCGTATTAAACGTTTTCCAAGAGTCGCGCCTGATTAGGGTTTTTCATGTTCATACTATGTTTCACGTAAATCGAGGTCAAATTGAGTCGAACCAAAGCTGTAATTCTCTTCTACTCGTCGTCCTCTACAACTTTCATGTTTAGAGTTTTGTCCAAGAACTCCTGTATTGCGAGTTATAGGTCAATCATGAGGAACTGCACTGTTTTCTCTGTTTTCGGGAAATATCCATGAATGCGACCACTCTAGACGTCGCGTATCTCATTGCATGAATGCGTACAATGCCGTCACGATTACAAGAAAGGCAATAGAACACTCTATCGTGTAGTCTGTCCCATCAACCCTAACACATCAAACTGTGTGCTGCATGAGTTTCAGCGCACTTCGTAAGCATGACTGTACATACCGTCGCGATTTGGTCTGTTTCTCACCCTTGGTTTCCGTGCATGTTTTTATATTCAGATTTTGAAAACCCCTCTAGAATGTGACGTATCGAGACGTCGTAATTCTGAACTGTTGCGACCCATTGGCTGTCGCATTTTGAAGGCGACTGTTCTTACCGTCGCGTTTTGGATTCCGTCGCGACATGTCAACCTGTCGCGACATGAAGGCGACTGACTTAACCATCACATTTCTGTTCTGAAATTGTTCCAACATCGATTCCTTTTGAAAAGGCGTCGGTCTACCTTGTCGCGATTTGAACGCGACAGGATACCTGTTGCGATTTAGAGATTTCACACCGATTCGTATTTTGACTGTGTACACTCTTTTGAATTGCGACGTCTGAACCCGTCGCGATTCAGGGGCCAACCCAAGACTTTTTCCTTTAGTAGTATAGTTAACTTTGTGCATACCTTACTAGTTATCGTATTGTTTAGTTGTCTAATGGCCTAAAAGTCATCAACCCATGTAAAAGCTAATAACATGAATCTCTATTCTAATTGATATTAATGATTGTTTGATTCCATCTACCATGAGTATGCTATGTGCTATGTTCTTACTCTATCTTGATAACAATTGAAAGTGCTACATGTTAAAAGTATAGAAATCATGTGATAGTCTTAATTGCTTATACCATGTCATGCCTTCTTATTAATGGCTTTTCGTTATATTTTAAACCGATGGCTTGTGACATTAAGACACGTTCTACACGATACGATTGCACTTATAAGCAGTGCTTTCTTAGGGGATTGGAAACTCTCTGTCGGTCATCCGTATTGGCAGACTTGTGACCTTTTCTCTAAGACATCCGTAATCTCCATACTCCATAGATTCCCTTATGGAGACCGAGTTGGTTGTACTATTGAAGTTCCTAGAAGATAGAAAGCACTTCCGTTCTCATCTACTTCTCGTGAGAGTGATTTTGTTACATGGAAACCAAACCATTAAATGTAAAGATTGAACTAATGAAATTAAGTTGTTATGCTGCCGAAATTTACTCCGGATCATGTCCACTTGCCTTGTTATTCTTATAATCATTGACATGATCTTTAGTACATATCTGTCTATTGCTTGGAAATCATATTGGCCATAAATGAAATGGAATTACCAGAAATTATTGAAACTTCGGTTCATGACTGATGCCTGTGCATATAAGGGCCCAGTCTGGCCCTGGGAGGAGCACCCGAAATACTTATAAATCGCGAGAGTATATGATCCAACGAGGTGTCTAGCAATCACCTAAATAAATAAAATATTGATCTGGGTAATTTCCACATTGTTATTAAATGATTGAATGATTGATTGAACTGTTATATGTGAAATAGCCAAATCTATTGTACATGCAATCGTTATTGAATCCATTACGTCATTGTCCATTGGAATTCTATGGAATTCAACATGTGCTATTCACTATACATGTTATAGACTATTGAATCTCTTCTATTTGACAAATGATCGTACTGTCATCCATCCCATTGTTAATCGCCTTCTCACATGATAATTATCCCTCAATTCTGTTTACTGAATCGTTCTCATACATGTTATACTTTTGCATATTGTTCCATCTTGTTATCATGACCGCCTTACCATGAGTATTGCATATTAGTATCTACCTAATAATTTGTTAATTCATGTAAAGCATGCCCACACCATGAGATGTAAATCCTACTGGCGTTAGTGCGCTTACACCTGCTTATTGACCATTTCAGGTGATGACTACGAGGACATAGAGAATGATGGGGCTGGGGAAGAGTGAAGAATTTCTCTGAGTGTACCCGTCGACGTAGCTCGTCAGCCATTATGTTAGAGTCTGTAATAGTTAGTTTTATTTTTGCATGAGTCGTATGTACTTGAAATGACAATAATGAGCCATGTTATTGGCTCTGATTATGTAAGGTTTTAAGTTAGCTTTATTGGAAATGAAATAAAGAGTTATTTGGCTAGCAAATTATTGTCTCAATTCTTTGTTATTCTTAGTTGTCACTCTGAATTACTCGACTGTGATAGTTGTACTCGTATTGCTCACGCTCTCGACATTTAATTCCGCTGTTAAATTTCGGGGCGTGACAGTTTGGTATTAGCCTAGGCTTTCTCTTAAGTCCTAGGCAAATAGGAAATTGTTAGGCTTAGCCAAGACCAAATCCCCTCGTGTCAACTTGTTAAAAATCAACTATGATATTGGGGTAGAAACATGGGCTAAGTTCACTAAATTAGGATTATGCTAAATTAAGGTTAATATCTAATAATCATGATGTTGTTATCTTGAAGGATTTCAATAGTCGTTGCACGTGAAGGAGACATGCAGAGGACAATCAACACCCTGACCTAAGCCCTACTGCAGGCAACCCAAGGTAGGGCTAAGAATCATGGGGATCTCCACCATAATTTTTGCAGTATGAACCCACCAAGGTTTGGGGGCAGCACTGAGGCCGAGCATTGGATGAAGGAAATGGAACGTGCGTTTCGCATTATGAGATGTGCAGATGAAAATAAGGTTACTCTGGCTACTTACCAACTAGAGAGGGAAGCACGCGCATGGTGGGAGTCGATTGAGGCTACTCTAGGTGACGCACAGGTCACTTGGGCACAATTCCAGGAGTACTTCAACAATAAGTACTTCTCTGATAGGGTATAGGAAAGGAAGGCGGCGAAGTTCGCCAGTCTGAAGCAATGGGGCCTCTCTGTGGCCGAATACGAGGCCTAATTCTTCAAGTTGGTCTGCTATGCTCCTCACTTGGTCCAACTGAACTGTTGAAGGCCAAACGATTTCTGAACGGACTCAAGCCTCAGTACATCACCGAATTGGGACCGGTGGATCTGCAGGCATATCATGAAATGGTTAGAAAGGCTTTACTACTTGAGGACTCCCTAGCCATAGCAGAAAACATTAGGAGCAGTATAGTGAACAGGGAGCATCCAACACTACTAGAACCCCTCACCTCAACCACAATAAAAACAAGAGACCAAATAGGGGAAACAATGCAAGTAAAGATAAGAAGATCAAAGTGGAAGGGGAACCAATCATAGAATATTGTAAATTCTACGATAAGCCAGGACACCGAGAGGACGCGTGCTGGAAGAAAATCGGCACTTGCATGTGATGTGGAAGTCATGACCACGACATCCCCAACTGCCCCATGCTGAAGGATTAAACCAGAGGGAAACAAGGAGTGTCGAAGCGTCAAGGGAATCTAAATGCCGTGATCCAGGCAGGACTCCCTGCAGGAGGAAGTATGATGGAATGTGCCATCCTCGCCAAACCTTTAGATTAGTATTATGATGATCTTCTTGCTAGTATATTAATCTTAAGTAGGAGAGATGATTGGAGATCAGACCAACCGTTGCACTTATAACAGACTCGTAGACCCCAGATCAAAACCTGGATCCCAATGATAGCTAAATGAATAGATAGAACTCTAATCGCTACAGGTGTGGTGTCTATAAGCTATATGGTGGTCCAAGGAAGTAAACCGAATTAGGAACCCCAATTACCAAGATCACTTGACCATACCTATGAATTTAGGGACCAAATTATTTTAAGTGGGGGAGGATGTAACCCCCAGAAACTCAGCAATTGAAAAATTAGAAATAAATTGAAAATGATAAATTCAATATTAGCAAAATAGCCAAAAACGTACGTGCCAATATCGTACGTATGAAAATACATTAGAAATTCCATAAAAATCATAGTTCAACTCTAAATAATACTCCCTAATGGCCACGAAGAAATTCGTGCAAAGGAAAATCCGATTGGCTAAGTTTAAGGCGTTTTACGACTGATTATCGTAATTATAGATAAGTCAGAAAATTACTATCACATGTACTTAAGGGAGTCCAAAAATAAAATAAAAATCATGGTTGGGCTCCAAACCATGGTATTGACAACCTAATGAAGAAATGGACTAGAGGATGTCTTTTGGCCCACAAATAAACTCAAGTAAGAAATATCATGGAAATTTGTAGGTCCAATTGGGCATAAATTGGAAAGGGCAATTCGGGCAAAATCTAAGGCAATTAGACTTCCATGATAACCCAAATTCGTGCCCAACCATGTTAGGATGTTTCTTAAAGACTCTACTACTCCAATTGGGAGGAGAATCCTCAAATCTTGGAAGGTATCAAGCTAGAAACGCAACCCCACTTTCCTAGTTACATTATGACTTGAATCAACCCTAAACCTATAAATAATCATCACAACTCTCTTGGGAAGGGTTACCATCATGTTGGGGTCATGGGAGGTCTATCTAGGGCACAAGAAGAGGAGAGGATCGACCACAAGCCCGAGCTTCTTCTCCAACCCTCATGCTGCTGTGACTTGGAGAAAGACTTGTCTTAGAACCATCCAAAGGTAGGTGTTCTTGGGCTTAAACTAAACGTAGCACATATCGTAGGAAAGAACATCGAGTCTAGTTTCATATGCATCTATTTTCCATAATTTTTATGAAGCATGCTAGTCGTATTAAGCGTTTTCCAAGAGTCGCGCCTGATTAGGTTTTTTGTGTTCATACTATGTTTCATGCAAATTGAGGTCAAATTGAGTCAAACCAAAGCCATAGTTCTCTTCTACTCATCGTCCTCTACAGCTTTCATGTTTATAATTTTGTCCCAGAACCCCTGTATTGTGAGTTATAGGTCAATCATGAGAAACTGCACCGTTTTCTCCATTTTCGGGCAAGATCCATGAACGTGACCACTCCAGACGTCGCGTTTCTCATTGCATGAACGTGACATACAACGCCATCGCATTTACAAGAAAGGTGATAGAACACTCCGTCGTGTTTATGAGTCTGTCCCGTCAACCCTGACACATCAAACTGTGTGCTGCATGATTCGTAAACATGACCGTACATACCGTCGCGATTTGATCCATTTCCCACCCTTGGTTTCCGTGCATGTTTTTATATTCGGATTTTGAAAACCCCTCTAGATTGCAACGTATCGAGACGTCGCGATTCTGAACTGCTACGACCTACTGGCTGTCGCGTTTTAGATTCCGTCGCAACATATCGACCTGTTGCGACATGAAGGCGACTGACTTACCCATCGCATTTCTGTTCCCCAATCATTCCAATATCGATTTCTTTTGAAAAGGCATCAGTCTACCCTGTCACGATTTGAAAGCGACAGGTACCCCTGTCGTGATTTAGAAATTTCACACAGATTCGTATTTCGACTGTGTACACTCTTTTGAATTGTGATGTCTAAACCCGTCGCGATTCAGGGGCCAACCCGAGACTTTTTCCTTTAGTAGTACAGTTAACTTTGTGCATACCTTACTCAGTTATCGTGTTGTTTAGTTGTCTAATGGCCTAAAAGTCATCAACCCATGTGAAAGCTATAATAACATGAATCTCTATTCTAATTTATCTTAATGATTGTTTGATTCCATCTACCATGAGTATGCTATGTGCTATGTTCTTGCTCTATCTTGATAACAATTGAAAGTGCTACATGTTAAAAGTACAAAAATCATGTGATAGTCTTAATTGCTTATACCATGTCATGCCTTCTTGTTAATAGCTTTTTGTTATGTTTTAAACCGATGGCTTGGGACATTAAGACGCGTTCTACATGACATGATTGCACTTATAGGCAGCCCTTTCTTGGGGGATTGGAAACTCTCTGTCGGTCATTCCGTATCGGCAAACTAGTGACCTTTTCTCTAAGAGCTCCATAAATCTCCGTAAAACGTAGATTCCCTCATAGAGACCGAGTTGGTTGTACCATTAAAGTTCTCAGAAGATAGAAAGTACTTCCATTCTAATCTACTTCTCGTGAGAGTGATTTTGTAACATGGAAATCAAACCATTAAATGTAAAGATTGAACTAATAAAATTAAGCTGTTATGTTGCCGAAATTTACTTCGGATCATGTCCTTGCCTTGTTATTCTTATAATCATTGACATGATCTTTAGTACATATCTGTCTATTGCTTGGAAATCATTTGGCCATAAATGAAATGGAATTACCAGAAATTATTGAAACTTCGGTTCATGACTGATGTCTATGCATATAAGGGCCCAGTCTGGCCCTGGGAGGAGCACCCGAAATACTTATAAATCGCGAGAGTATATGATCCAATGAGGTGTCTGGCAATCACCTAAATGAATGCAAGAATGATCTGGGTAATTTCCACATTATTTTTGTATGATTGAATGATTGATTGATTGAACTGTTATATGTGAAATGCCAAATCTATTGTACATGTCAGCATTATTGAATCCATTATGTCATTGTCAATTGGAATTCTATGGAATTCATTTTGTGCTATTCACTATACATGCTATAGACTATTGAATCTCTTCTATTTGACAAATGATCGTATTGTCATCCATCCCATTGTTAATCATCCTTCTCACATGATAATTATCCCTCAATTCTGTTTACTGAATCGTTCTCATACATGTTAACTTTACATATTTTCCATATTGTTATCATGACCATCTTACCGTGAGTACTGCATATTAGTATCTACCTAATAATTGTTAATTCATGTAAAGTATGCCCGCACCATGAGATGTAAATCCTTCTAGGCGTTAGTGCGCTCACACTTGCTTATTGCACTATTTCAGGTGATGACTACGAGGACATAGAGAATGATGGGGCTGGGGAAGAGTGAAGAATTTCTCTGAGTGTACCCGTCGACGTAGCTTGTCAGCCATTATGTTAGAGTCTGTAATAGTTAGTTTTATTTTTGCATGAGACGTATGTACTTGAAATGACAATAATGGGCCTTACTATTGGCTCTGATTATGTAAGGTTTTAAGTTAGCTTTATTGGAAATGAAATAAAGAGTTATTTGGCTGACACAATTATTGCCTCAATTATTTGTTATACTAGTTGTCACTCTGAATTACTCAACTGTGATACTTGTACTCGTATTGTTCACGCTCTCGACATTTAATTCCGCTGCTAAATTTCGGGGCATGATAGTCAACAATCTCCCCATTTTTGGTGATGACAAAACTCTTACCTGAAATTTTAATACTCAAAAGATTAACTAAAATTTTAATAGTCTAAACACATAAATGATATGTATTTCAGAGTATCTCTCCCCTTTTTGTCAGTAACCAAAAAAGAAAAGCTATGGAATAATCATGGTCAATGAAAACATAATAGGGTAGAGAAATCAAGAGATTGAAAAAGAATAATAGAAGGTCCCCCTTTGTAGTACCCCGAAAAATTTATTAATATGAAAATAAAGATAAATTGAAATTTTATCAATTAATAAATTCAAAACTAGTTAAAAGGGTACGCATCACTATTGCATGCATATAACCCATATAAAAAAATTTCATAAAAATAGTAGTTATACTTTAAACGATATTCTCTAATGACCCATTAAGGAATTTGGGCATAAGAAAATCATTTGGGCCAAGTTTTAGAATTTATATGACTTACTATGGTAATTAAGGAATAAGTTAAAAAACCGTTATTTTATGAACCAAAGTGAATTAAATATTAGAATAAAAATTATGGGTAGACTCCAACGATGCGTATTGGTAGTCCATCATAAGAATTTGGAGCAATGGACCTCTCATAGCCCATGAATAAATTCAAGTAAGAAATACAATAAAAATCTGTAACTCTATTATTCCCTAATTAAAAAGGGAAATCCCATAAGATAAATTCTAATAAATAATGGGCTTTGTTAAATGGACCACATAAAATTTATTGGGCCAAAATAGAGATTTTTAAAAGAGGAATAATAGGAAAATACCATAAATTCGTAACTAAATATTACCTAAATAGAAAATGGATATTAAAATATTAAAATAAGTAGTTTGTGTTGGAATTGGATTCCTAAACTTACCCTAATAGCTTGGCCACGAATTTAGATCCCATCCTAACCCAATTAGAACTTGTCAAGCTTAGAAGGAAGAAAGGAATTAGGAAATCTCGGAATTAATAGAAGTTAGAGTCCTATTAGGAATAGAAAGGGAGAATGCTTAAATACTCTCCTAAATCACCCATGGCCAGCCCTAGCTCATTGCCAAGGGTTGCTGGACCAGGAGGAGAGGCCAAGGAGGAGGAGATCTCGTGGGGAGAAGACTCTCTCAAGCTCTCATCCCCGTTCTTCAAAGTTCTAGCCCTAGAAGAGAAAAGGAGTCAAAGGTAGGCATTCTCAAGAGTAAAATCAAATTAAATTCGTCTGTAGATTGTTTCATGCATCAGGAACAAAACTCCTTTCGTTTCATAATTTTTCGTGCACCCAAACTTTTCTTATTGAATTTTGAAGTCCTGCAAATCTCTTGACCCCGAACCTTCATGTTTAATTCATATCTCCTTGAATACTCTATTCCATGCCTCGACATTTTTATTGGAGATACTGATGATTGTTAGGAATCTTTCGCCCCTAACAGCCCTAATTTTCATCCATCCTACCATGTGAATTAATTTGTTGATCTCAACTGTGTACTGTACCATGCACTTCGTGAATAACCTATTTCAATCATGTCGAGACCTTGTCTACTTTTCAATTCCTATTTACTGTGAATACTAATGCATGTCTAGATTCGTTTAGAACTAGTTTCGTGATTTTTCATCGCTTGTGTAATTAGTTATGAATTTTCAAACCACCCTGTGTCAACATAAGGCAACTCGGACCGTAATCCGAGGAGCTGTCCTTTTCCCGCTCGGACTCAGGTGTAGGACCTGAGAATGCAACGGCCCGATAGGCCGCGTTCTCAGGCTAGTCGCGACAGCACATTCCGTCGTGTTCTGAACGTGACAGGGGCTGTCATCGCGTTCTGTCTGCCTGATCTAACAAGCCCGTCACGTTCTGTACAAGGCCCTGTCGCGTTCTGGCCACCCGACCTGACCGACCTGTCGCGATCCTCAAACGACCCTATCGCGTTCTGAACTGCCCCATCGCGACCCTTATTGGGGTACGTCGCGACCTGAGACTTTTGCTTGAAAACCCATAAATTTTGATGCTATCTCTTTCTACAGTGATTATACTCTCTATTAATAGTCCTATACTTAGTAATACACACTTGTTATAACTGAACATTTATTATGTAATTTAAAATACATGCACATAATCTCTTTCTATCTATAAGTTCTCTCACATATGCACACACTTGAACCATCCAATATGGCTTAATTTGACATGAAAATATTTCGTAATATGTATCTGGTAATTTGTTTCAATAATGTATATTAATTGCCCTATTTTAATTGAACTTGTCTACGATTCTCGCGATGTTTTGGGAATACCGTTACCGATGCTCCACTGCTCTAGAATTCCTCTAGAACGTCGAGCACTTGTTTCTCTATACACACTTTTCTCTTGACTTGGACGAACTCTCCGTCGGATACTCCTTCTGCCGGACTAGTGAGTCTTTGTTTAAGGTCTCCGTAAGTCTCCTCTGTCCATGGATTCCCACATGGCCGACGAGCTGGTTGTACCCTAATACCTATGATACCCTTTAGGGATCAATAAGATCCAAACGGCCTTAGTTTGCTTTCGCTCTTATCTAGAATCACGTCGGACCTCTGGACCTGTATATAACAAGGCCAGTGGAAGGGTAGTGTATTCCACCTGACTGCCAACACCAAGTGCGCGTGTTGTACAACTGCTACTATCGCCCGTTTACTCGACGTTTTATGTGCATTGACCTGTAATTCTCGTCTATACTTTACTCGCTCATCTATTCACATCCACTCTACTATCTCGTCTATTCATCTAGTGCTCTTATATATTTCTTGGTACTCTCTATTGGCCATTAATTGATTGTCTAAAGATAAACAACATACGCAATGCCAGCGCAATAGGGCCCGATCTGGTCCTGGGGGGAGCGCTCGAAAGTGCCATTTGCCCGCGGGAGTTAAATGATCAGGATGTCAGTATTACATTCAAGTGCCATACTATCAAGATTAATCTATGACAATCAAAACAAAGTGCTATATTCTCTCGTTGTCTATTGACGACAAAAGTGCTATATTCTCTCTCGGCTATCTACAGATAACCAAAGTGCCATTACTATCTCGATTGACGAAAGTTAATCAAAAGTGCTATACTATTTCGATTGATAAGAAAATCAATCAAAGTGCAATTTACTCTCTATATGGCTAACTACTTTCTCTCTCCTTGCTATACATGTTGCTTGCTATTGCTTGACGTTGACGTTATTTGCCATCGTGTTGTTATCATTTCTATCATGACTTGACTTTAATCATCGTGCTATACTTGATTCATCTGCTATCTGAACCATGTTACTTGTGCTATTACTTTCTCGACTTTACATGACTCGCTCTATCATTAGTTACTCTGCCTTTTAAAGCATTAATTATTTAAAGCATGCTTGAACCTGAGATTTAAGTCCTACTGGGCGTTATCGCTCACCCTTCGTTATTTGTTATAGTGTCTCAGGTAAGATAGACGATGAGGTTGTACACACCAATAGGACAGGACCCGAGTGATGAGCGACCTGGAGTCAATTCATGAAGTTGCCCTAGTACTATAGAGTCTAATAGTTATTGCTTTAGATTTCTTTTCAATGTAATGATGTCATTAAGCCCTATGTATTGGCTCCGAATTAGTGGTTGTAATACTCTTAGTGATTTTATAATGAAATGAAGAGTTTATTCCAATTATTGTTCATTAGATGCTCTGGATCATTCAACTGTTGTACAATTTTCTCTACTATGTACTTTGCTCACATTCCCCCGATTTTTCCGTTGCTAAATTGGTAGGGCGTGACACACTTAGTCTAAGGCTCCCCCTGGGTTCATGCCAATCTCAAAAGATAAAAGAGTCAAATGTAGTAGACTGGTCAGAAGGGAGTAGTTTACGTTCATGGTCCACTTTTGAAAGAAAACAAGGAAATGTATATATATTGATTGGAAAGTAAACAAAGGGTTTCTGTAGCAACCTTGTTTTTTAAAATCTTAAATAAATAAAAAAATTTAATTAAATGTGAAATGGAAGTTGATTAGAATAAAGGGAGAATAAATGGAATAAAAGGAAATTAAATTAATACCTTTAAGCTAAATTAGTAATGGGTTTTACTAATGGTCCTAACATAAATTGTTGGGCCCAACTGTGAAGAGCACATCATGGGATGGTTAAGTGAAATTCGCAATAAAAATAAGTGGTAATTAGTAAAGGGGTTAAAATATTAATAAATCAACCCATATCTATCCTAAAAAGAGCCCTAGACTTACCCTAACTCCTTACCCACGAAATTAGACCTCTCCTTCATCCTAAATAGGGGATAAATGCTAGGAGAGAAGGAGATAAATAAGAAAATTCAGAATTAATAGAAGGAAGGAGTTTTAGAAAGATAGGACTCTTATAGCAAGCTATACACCCCCTAATTCGGCCCTCTCAACCCATAGTTCGTGGCTGGAGCTTTGGGAGATGAAGAGAAAGGCTGAGGAACGAAGGAGCGAGGAGAAGGAAGCTTGGAACAAGAGGGGTTCATCTCGTTCTTTATAAAAACCTAGGATTTATTACCAATGAGAAAAGGTAGGCAATCTCTCAAGCACAAATCGTGAAATTTTAACCTTAGGTAGCCATGCATCCCTCTTTGAAAGCCCCATGGTTTCACAATTTTTGTTCTTCCATGAGGGAGAATTAAATGTTTCAACCCCAGTCAGTATCATGCACCCGAACCTTCTTGTTTATCTTAAATCTATGCATGTACTCAATCCCATGCCATGAAACTATTCTCATAAATACTACATGCTGTTAGCTTTCAAATGCCCCTATTTTCCCTAAATCCATCATGTAATCGTTGCTAATAAATCATTTTCCATGATTGCACATGTTTAGGTCACCGAAAAGTAACCTTGTTAAGCATGCACAAACCTTCTCCGTTTCCTAATTACTCATGCATGTTGATAGATCTATAACTCTACTTTCATTTAAATTGGTTTTGTAATTTTTAGATCATTGTACGATTTTATATCGATTTTAGAAGAGCTCAGTATCATGCATGGGGGGAAGGACCAAACCCAAAAGGGCAGATCCCCTTTTCTGGGTCGGGCCGCCTCTATGAAATCATGACGGTCGACTCGTTGCGATATCAGAGAGGACGCGATCGGCCGGTCCATAGTGTTCTAAACGCGATGGCCTGCGCCGTCGCGATTTCCTCTCGAACCGTGCCAGGCTGACCGGTTCGACAGTCGTGTTGGGGATCGGATAGGTGACTTTGACAAATGAACTAAGAAATTATGTGTATAGCAGCGGAATTAAAATAAGTAAAACACACAATTCAATCAGATCCAAGTGTGGTGTGTGAGAATAGTGAATAAGAACAACAAACCACAGTGCACTGAAGATTTTTAAGGTGGTTCAGAGAACACAACTTGTGTCTCCTACGTCCACCTCCTCACAACGGAGGAACCACTAGCACAAGTGCAGTACAACTGAGCACAACGACTCCAACCTCTTTGAGTGCAACGACTCAAAGAAACCCAGGAGATAGGCACAAGACCTACTCAAAGACCACTTGTGAATTCAGCAAATTCACAAGCCCTTGAGCACTACGTCTCAAGCACAGAGCACAACGGCTCCAAACCAGAGCACTAGGGCTCCAAAACAGAGTACAAAGTACTCAAACCTCTAGATCACAATAGATCCAAATTCTACTAGAACAAGCACACTTAGAGAATAGATCCTCTAGCACGATCTATCTCAGTACAATAGAAATGGTAGAGACAAATAGAATTGGGAGATCTGTGTAGAACACATACACAGATTCCCAGAGAATTTAACACTCTGACCAAATACAGACTCGGTTGGATCCTTCTGGACCAGCACTGCTGCAATCACGAGCTCCTTCTCTTCTTCTCCTTCTCCTTCTCCTTCTTCTTCCCTTGGCGGCGCTGCTCTGCTCCTCTGGATGCAGATTCCTTTTTCCCGCTCTTCTTGCCTTCTTCCAGAATGCTCTTGGCCTTTTCTTGCGTGGGATAGCTTTGGAGTACCAAACACATGGGTATTTATAGCCCCATATGTCCATAAGGAGCCTTAGGGTACGTGGGCACAAAAACCTAGGTAGATTCCTTGATCCCCAAGCGGCCACGTGTCCAGAAATCATAAGTTGAAATTTCAGCCGAAGTGTGTCGACACTACCACTAAGTGTGTCGACACACTGTCCCAACTGCGCAAAAAGGGTCTTCTGGAAATGGGTCTAGTGTCGACACTACCAGGGACTGTGTCGACACCCTGTCCCAGTCAGGCAACTGGGTCTCTTGGGAAGGTCTAGTGTCGACACTACCAGGGGCTGTGTCGACACACTTGACCCTGTCTTCATGAAAAAGCTTTAGGGACTATGACCCAGTGTCGACACCATCAATGGATGTGTCGACACCATCAATGACAAGAGCTGTATACACCTGCAAATTTAACACATAAATCATTAGTACAAGATATTATCATTAAAATATGAGATATTAAACATCAAAACATGTTGTTTAAGCATTATTGTGATATGTATAAAATGTATAACATGTTCACATATCATCATCAAAATCACAATATGTCATCATCAAAATCAAAGTATGAGTGATGTTCATTGGTCATCATTAAAATACAACTTTAGGAAATTCCAAACACACTCAACCCAACAATCTCCCCCTTTTTGATGATGACAAACATATGCACAATCTCCCAATAGCTTGACTCCCTTGACTGCAAAACTCCCCTTGACCATATATACCCTTTGAACTTTCTCCCCATAAAGAACTTTCTCCCCTAGAAACTTTTACTTTCTCCTCCTTTAAGGAACTTTCTCCCCCTTTTTGACAGCATCAAAAAGATAGATAAGAGAGAGAAACAAAGATTGTAAGAGATCAAGAAATGAAATGTAGGAAATGAATGGTCAGAAATGATCAAAAAATGAGGCAAAGTGATATTTGCATATGAGAGAAATTATTGTGTTCTTTGTATTGTGCAAGAAAGTTAATCGCAAAGACACACTCAACACAAAGTATAGCAAAATATAATGATCTGAATGTAGTTAAAATAATGATGCAAATGTGAAGAAAAGTGACCTATATGAATGAGCAGAAATATTTAACAAGGATGTTAGGAGCTTTAAGTTTAACACAATGTAAAATAATAGGTCTAAACTCAGTATACATGAACTTTATGAAGGTCTTAAGCTTTTCCATCCTGTCAATTTGATTTTCTTTCATTTTTAACTGGGAAAGAATACAAGAATAAATTAGTTAAATCTCACTTTTCAGTGCAAGAGATCACATTGATTAGATGCAAGATCTCCTGATTACTCAGTGGTTTAACTTCATTATCTTATACAGAGTTGAAAACTTTGATTTCCACTTTTTGACGCGAAACAAATCACTTTTAGGTGAAATGGCCGGTTACTCAGTGGTTCAAGAATTTGCATTGCTCTGTTTGTATCTTTCCAGATTGTTGATCATTTTCTTTGATGTTTTGTAGGAATATGTTTGTTTTGACCAGAAAAGTCATGACTACGAATTTAGAAAAATTATTCTTAACATGTGGTAAAAATGAAGCTTAAACATACACATGTGAAATATTAAAGCCACTCATGTGCCTATAATAGTGTTTTGCAAATCATTTTAAAAACATTCAGTATTAAGATTGCTTAACCTTGAAATGATAATGAATCTTGAAATTAAACTAAATGCACAATGAGTTCAGTTACAACGTTAATTCTCTCATAAGAAAATAGCACAAGACTCAAAAATTCTGATGACTTTGGGTTCAAAATAGACAAGTAAGTTCAAGAAATATGACAATGATTCCCCTTTCATGTACTCCCTCACAAGGTGAACATGAAGATTATTGGAGAAATAGGAATGAAGTGAAAGCAGAATGAACAAAAATGTTTTATTGAAAGACAAGGACTCCCCCTCAACAATTGCATACGAGGCTCTTGATACTTGGCGGAGACATATACTCACACATAGTGAAAGTGTGCAGACAAGCCTAACTTGCCTTTCTTCAAGTCACTATTTGATATACCAAGAATTTAATACAACTGAGAAGTAGAAATTTATTGTAAGAAAGAATGGCTTTTATTTGCACAAAGAAATGAGATGAAGATTTCAGACATGTGAAAACTTGCATAAACCAAGTTCCCTTCTAAGAGAAGTGAATCTAGGTTCTACAAGAGGCTTAGTGAAAATGTCTGCAATTGTTTTTCTGTGTCAATGAAGTGGAGTTCAAAAGAATTCTTTGAGACTTCATCTCGAAGGAAATGATGCCGAATGTCAATGTGTTTTGTGCGGGAATGCTGAATAGGATTTTTGGACAGATTTATAGCACTTGTGTTGTCACAAAGAATGGAATGCAACCTAATGTGTGATTATAATCTAGAAGTTGATGTTTGACCAAAGGACTTGGGTACCACAGCTACCAGCGGCAACATACTCAGCTCTGCAGTTGAAAGAGCTACAGAATGTTGATTTTGGAAGCCCAAGAAATAAGACACCCTCCTAGATATAAACACAACCACTAGTGCTTTTTCTATCAAGTTTGCACCCGGCATAATCAGCATCACTATATACAATCAAGTCCAATTTACATCCAGTAGGATACCAAAGACCCAAATCACATGAAGAAAGAAGATATTTGAAAATTCTTTTAACGGCAGACATGTGACTATCTTTAGGATTTGCTTGAAATCTTGCGCACATGCAACACTGAATTGAATATCGGCCTAGAGGTAGTTAAATAAAGAAGAGATCTAATCATACCTCTGTAAAGTGTAGCATTAACAGGCTTACCAGAAGTATCACTCTCAAGTCTTACTTGTGGCCATTGGTGTGTTGGATGGCTTGATGTTTTGGAAGTCAAACCTCTTGAGCAACTCCTTGACATATTTTGTTTGACTCAGAAAAATTCTTTAGCAGTTTGATGTACTTGCAGACCTAAAAAGAATGTAAGTTCACCCATGAGACTCATTTCAAATTCAGATTGCATAAGATGAGCAAACTCATTGCACAAAGTATTATCTGTTGATCCAAAAATGATATCATCAACATAAAATTGAACAGCAATGAAATGATTTTTTGCAGTTTTTGTAAACAAGGTTTGATCAATGTTTCCTCTTATGTAACCTTTATTTACAAGAAAGGAGCTCAACCGGTCATACCAAGCTCTTGGAGCTTGTTTAAGACCATAAAGAGCCTTATTAAGTTTAAAAACATGATTGAGAAATTTTTCATTTCAAAACCAGGGGGTTGTTTGACAAAAATATTTTCTTTTATGTATCCATTTAAAAATGCACTCTTGACATTCATTGAAGACTTTGAATTTCAAAGAGCAGCAAATGCAAGGAATATTCGAACAGCTTCAAGTCTTGCTACAGGGGCATAAGACTCTTCGAAATCAATACCAAGTTCTTGGTTATACCCATGGGCAACAAGTCTAGCTTTATTTCTAACAATTTGACCAGATTCATTCAATTTATTTCTGAAAATCTATCTAGTTCCAATGACAGAAGTTAAATCTGAAGGTTTTGGTACTAAATCCCAAACTTGATTTCTTTCAAATTGATGAAGCTCTTCATGCATAGCATTTATCCAGTTTTCACAAGATAAAGCTTCATCAACATTTTTGGGTTCAATTTGGGAAGTAGTGCCAAAGAATCTTCACTATGACAGAATGAAAAGATGATCTGGTTTTTATTCCATCTTACAATTACCAACAATGCTTTCAATTGGATGATCTCTTAAAAATCTGGGTTCAAAATTATCTCAGGGTTTGCATGATTTTTAGGAATATGATTACCTGAATCGCTTGAAGTTGGCAATTCAAGAACCTCATGTGCATTTGGTACTTCTTGCTCTTCAAGATTTGTAGATGGATGTTCAAGAACATCATCCTCATCATCACATAATGGAGTTCTGCATGAAGTAGGAATGTCAATCTTTTGGAAGTTTTCATAAAAAATGACATGTGGAGATTCTCCCACAGTCTTATTTTTCAAAATATAAACTCTGTAAGCTCTTGAATTTCAGAATAACCTAAAAAGATTGATTCAAAACTTTTTGCATCAAATTTATCAAGATTTTCTTTGTTGTTATTGTGAACAAAACATTTGCAACCAAAATTTTGAAATATGACACACTTGGCCTTTTATTCTTGAACAACTCATAAGGGGTTTTTGTGATCTTTGGTCTTACCAATGCTCTATTCAAAATAAAATTAGCTGTATTTACAGCTTCTGCCTAAAAAGATTTAGACAATTTACTTTCAATGAGCATAGTTCTGGCCATTTCCACAAGAGTTCTATTTTTCCTTTCTACAACTCCATTTTGTTTTGGAGTTCTAGGGGAAGAAAACTTATGGAGAATTTTCAGTTTAGTACAGAGATCAAAAATATTTATTTTCAAATTCACCCCCATGATCTGTCAAAATGGAATTCAGTTTGAAAGATAAACGCACTAAGGCAGAATTGTAAAATCTCCTGAATTCTGAACATACATCACTTTTATGGGATAAGAATAAGACCCAAGTATATCTTGTAAAGTCATCAATGATCACAAAGCCATATCTATTACCACTGAGACTTTGAGTTCTGGTTGGACCAAAAAGATCCATATGAAGCAACTCAAGTGGTTTAGATGTAAGTACTTCATTGAACACTTTAAAAGATTTTCTTGTTTGTTTTCCTTGAGCACATATCCCACAAACAAGATTGTCAATGACTGGGAAAGATTTAGGAAGACCTTTTACAAGATTCATTCTTATGAGTTTACTAATAGTTGTGAAACTTGCATGACCCAACCTTTTGTGCTACAACCAAGCAGTGTCATTTTTATTTGCAATCAAGCAAACATTTAAAGAGGAATTATCACACAAATCAATCATGTAGACATTATTTTCTCTTTTTCCAAACAATTTAATTTTCTCAGAAGAGGAGTCAATTATTTTGCATGAATCATGTTCAAAAAGAATCTTGTGACCATTGTCACACAATTGACTAATGCTAAGCAAGTTGTAATTCAAACCCTCAACTAAACAAACATCATCACTTAAGGTAATGCAAGACTTACCAATTTTTCCTTTGCCAATTATTTTTCCTTTATTCTTACCTCCAAAGGTGACTGATCCACCTTCCTTTTCAATCAAGCATGAAAATTTATTTCTGTCTCCTGTCATGTGCCGTGAGCATCCACTATCAAGAATCCAGATGTTGTTGGAATTGGATGCACGACTTTCCTGCACATAACAAATTAGACAAGAAAAGTTTTTGGTACCCACATGAGATTGGTACCAACATCCTGAGTGAGAAGAGATAACAAATCCTTTCTAACCCAATTTGTTTATTTTTCTTCACAGTGTTTTTTGAAACAAAAGATTCAACTCTTTGTTTTTCATTTTCTGAACATTATACCTCTTAGTTGATTTGTTCCACTGTGAAAAACATGGCATGTATTGCTGTTGATATGCAGGAATAAATGAATGATAGAAATAAGGATTGAGCCATTGGGTACCATTGTACCTTTGGTTCCAAGACTTATTCCATCTTGAATTGTAAGAGGAGAAAACATTCCAATTTCCATGAGAAAGATGATTATTGATTGGTTTGAAGTTTTTGTGATTTTTATAAGAAGGGTAGGTCAACCTCTGACTGGGATAGGTCGACCTGTGCATAGTGTGTGTCGACCTAGGTAGGGTATGTGTTGACCTCTCAGGTTCTTTTATTTTTGTAATTTTCCTTTGTTTTTAGATGAGCTTGCCTTGACAAATTTTATTAAAGGAGTTTTTGATGGTTTTATTTTCTTTGGAGATGATTCAGTTTTGCGACGACCCTCCTTATACTGGTACGATTATACCAATCCACATCGGTATAGTGAGTCCCGTCACAGTGGGACATTTACCCAAACAATAACATACGATTGAGATGCTCATAAATATAAATACAGAGTAGTGGAAACAAAAGAACTACTTGTCTTCATTTCATCATCCACATTTAACATACATGATTCAAATGACAATTTAAAGATAACTAAAGTCCTCGTAAATAAAGTGCTAAAAATCAGATTACATGGCTTGTCCACAATTACATAATAGTTTCATTACAATGCCTCAATTACATACAATGAAAGCAAAATGTCACGATGACGACTCCACCACGCTACTCGCCAAGCTCGGAGTCACTCTCCACGGTCTCCTCTAACGATGTGGGGTCACCAGCTACACCTGTACACCGAAGCAAGGAATGAGTCTAAAAGACTCAGCAAATAACACCACACACCTCATACATGCATATATCACAGTAGGTTTTTCATTTCCAATTTGCAAAGCAAAACATATAGCATGCTTGAACATTGATAAAGACAACCTATCATGATAATCTACAAACTTTAAAACACATGGTACATGATTTAAGCCATTCCAAAATAAATATCTTATCACATGCTTTCTACTCATGTAATCACATGAAAGCTACATTTCAAATGAGGCTATAGCATGGAAGCAACCAAACATGGGATTCTTGCATGCATAAAAAGAAACATTTCTATCATGGTTTCTACACATTCTTACACATGCACATTATCATTTTATACACATTAAGGTTGCTGTTTTGACATGGATTTAGCAATTCACATCCTATCACATGAGAGCTACAATCTTGATTAAACTACAACGTGATAGCACTTAAACATGGAAACGTTTACACATAAGCAAGAATTGTTCCTAGCATGATTTCTACGCATTTTTGCACACATAAAACATTCTTATAAACACAACTAGGTTGCTGTTGTAACATAATTTCACATTAATGTATCATGGATCACAATTTTACAATCTAACTTATTGGTTTCACATGTTTGCACATTCACTCATTCACATAGTTCTCTTTTTTTACACATTGCACATTTACACATATTCACACTACACAATTACACATAGTCACATTCACATTTCACAATTCACATTCACATTTCACAATTTAGTGCCGTGACACATAGTCCAAACCACCATTAGAAGGACACATCACATAACACATACATATAGACGTCACCTAGGCAATATAGTGACGACTCTTGGACTGCGCAGACCGGGAGAACAAGTCTCCACCCTAACCAGTGGTACTTGTCCACCTCCAGGATTTCATCCTAATGCCCTTAGGATCTTAACACATTGAACCTTCCCATGGGGACTTTTCCATGATACGGTTCCACAGCCCTCTATGGAAGCAGTGTCACACATGGCACACACTTTTACACATTACACATTTCGATTTTTAACACACATATTACACATGTCCTTACATTCTCTCACTTATGCACATAGCTCTATTTTCCTAATCATGATACTATTGTTGACAGAAATCAAACACTCAGTAGCTCACATTAATCAGGTTGGCAATCACATCATCAAATCATATTCATGATAGCATGCATTTATCACATGTTTTCACATGGAAATTTCATAATACACTTTACAGTTATCCAAATATCATGAAATTTTAACCACACACTAATTGTAGGTTCATGACCTCACATACAAATTTCCAGATTTTTCTGAGTCATATTACATTTACAGAAATTAAAACATTCAGTTGCATGTCATTCATAATTCAATTTGTCATGGAACATAACATGAATATCCAGTTTGACAGTTCACAGCCCTGAACCTAACATACACATCATCACAAGAATTTTCCCCGGATTTATTGCACAACACACAATTTACTGTAAACTTTACAAATCCTACGCATGTCTTCTATTTCCAAACAGAAATTACAGTAAATCTCACAATCATGGAAAAATTCTCAAAATTGCAGGGCATGGACTGATACGCATACACACAGTTTAGAAAATTTAGGGCATTCCATTCCTCAGGGATCATGTAGACAGTAGGTGAACATGCGTAATCCATTTTCCAAACATGTATTTCAATAAGTCTAACAATTCATGCCATTCACCAAAAAGCACAGAAAATTCCACACACATCACATTGTCTATTTTACATAACATATATGATTACATTATATCCTCATGTGAAAACACTTCGGAAATTAATCATAGAAGGGAGAACAGCTCACTGTTCTGTCCTGAAAAACTTAACGACATAGTCTGGCCGTTAACAGAGCTTAACGACATTGTCGCATGCTGCCATTGAAGATCTTAACGGAAAAGAACTTGCCGTCAAGTTCAGGTCTGAACAAAAACACAGACCCGAGCTCCAACAAGAGAATTTGGGGGATCTAGGACACGAGGAAAATCTGTAAAAATGGTAAAACCCTACTAGACTCATACATGGACGAAATGTATGTGTTACTTGCCTCTAAATAAATCTTCAAAGGGATCAAAGAGGTTGATGAAGCTCTCCTTGGGCAGTCCCAAGAAGCCTCCAAAACACCACTCCTCGGGGAAGCCTTCCTCTAGGCTCCAGCTAGCTTCCAGTTGCTGTAGGTCACCGGATGAGCTCCAAATTGCCGGATCAAAGCATGCAAACTTCAGTTTCCTTCAGTCCAGAGCTAGGGTTTCTCTCCTCTCTTCAAAGAGTCAAGAGAGCTCTTCTGGTGCAGAAGGGGTTTGGTTAGGGATATCCCGAAGGGGTGATGGGATGGCCTGATAGCCGTTGGGGACATTTCCCAATGGCTAGGCTTGCTTGCCCCCGGAATTTCGGGGTCTGCAACGCATGTAGGTCAGAGATATTAACGTCCACATCCATGGCCGTTGACTTAAGTATTAGCGTCCATCGAGGTGGACGCTAACTCATCATGGACGTCCATCCATGTGGACGCCAATTTGGCCCTTCGGCCAGAACTTAAAACATGCAGAAACCATGCTTAACTTATACATATATATACATGCCATATATATACTATCATGTACACACTACCACCATGCAATTCATACACTATTTACAACTAATTATACACATGTAACATAAGTATAACTAGTTAATACGTACGTAGATATGTACACCTATGCATACACAAGCATGAATTATTTACACGTAATAAAGTAATACAACAATTCGAGGGCCTTACAAGTTTTCTTTGAATTTTGTGGTTCAAAACTTAAGCCATGCTTATTTGAATTCATCTTCATTCCAAGTAGAGCATTCAAATATCTTTACCTTGAGTGAAGTCTTGATGATGTCTTCTTTTTCTTTAATACAAAAGTTTAGCTTTTCAACTTGATTCAGGTTTTCATGATTTTCCTTTTCTTTTTCTTCAAATTTCTTAACAGAATTAATGAGTTTCTTTGTTAATTTTTTGAATTTTCAATTTCAGATTATCAACAAAATCAACAGTTCATCATTTTCTTTGATTTGATCTGAAGTTTGAGCTTCCAATTCAGAAATCTTTTCAGATGATGAAGTATCATGAAGAATGCTTTCAAATTTTCTTTTCAAATATTTATTTTCTTTTCTAACATCAGAAGATTTTCAACTAAATTACCATATGCTTCTTGCCAATCTTCAATGGTAAATAGTTCAAAGGATATATCTACCTGTTCTTCATTGCTTCCAACCATGAAGCAAACTTCATTTTCATCTGAAGTTGAGGATTCTTCATTGCAGTCTGAGCTTCATCATCTGACCATGTAGCCACCATGGCCTTGTTCTTCTTTTTATGGAACTCCTTCTTGTGATTTATGTGCTTTTCCTTCTTACCTTTTGGACAATCAGCCTTCATATGTCCAGATTTGTTACACTTATACACACATGAATTTCATCAGTTTTCTTATGATCAACATGGGAGAAATGTTTTTTTTTACTAGACATGGCATTTTGCTTATTACCAAAATTCTTCTTGTTTGATTTCAGAAATGCCTTAAATGTTTGGTGATGAAAGCAAGATTATCATGATCATATTCAGATTTCTCAGACTCAGAATTTTCTTTAGATTTTCCTTTATTACTTGATGAAGCTTTAAGAGCAATGTTTTTTGTTTTTAGCATGTGTTCTTCTGATCTCTTAAGGTTTACTCATATGTCATTAATGATCCAATGTGATTTTGGATAAATCCTTTGAATCTTCAATGACAGTTGCTTTAGTGTGCCATACAGGAGATAAGGAACGCAAGATTTTTCTTACCAATTCTTCATTTGAGTATTCCTTACCAAGGCTCGAAGTCTATTTATAATAACCATGAACCTAGCAAACATCTCAGATATAGTTTCATTAGATTTCATGATAAACAACTCATAATCAGAAACTAACATGTTAGCCTTAGTCTCCCTGACCTGAGATGTGCCCTCATAAAGCAATTCTATTTATCCCACATCTCCTTGGCAGACTTACACATAGAGATTCTGGAATACTCCTTTGGATGGATGGCACATTGCAGCATGTTCATGGCGCTGTAGTTCAGGGTGACCCTTCTGATCTGCTCCATGGTCCATTGATCTTCATCTCCAGTGACTTCAATTGGTCTTTTTCAACAATTCTCCATACTTCATAGTTCTGTGCTCTAAGAAAAACCATCATCCTATTCTTCCAGTAGGATAGTCAGTACCATCAAAAAATGGAGGCCTATTGATTGAATGACCTTCAGCAACAAAACCTCTAGAGTCCATGATAAAGACAATCAAACCAAAACACACAACAATTTGAGCAAGTAATTGAGTGAGTCAAAATCTGAAATACAGAAATTCACCAAAGCACCTCAGAGTATAGAATTGACTCTGACCCGCTCTGATACCAGTTGTTGGGGATCAGATAGGTGACTTTGACAAATGAACTAAGAATTGTGTGTATAGCAGCGGAATTAAAATAAGTAAACACACAATTCAATCAGATCCAGTGTGGTGTGTGAGAATAGTGAATAAGAACCAAACCACAGTGCACTGAAGATTTTTAAGGTGGTTCGGAGAACACAACTTGTGTCTCCTACGTCAACCTCCTCACAACGGAGGAACCACTAGCACAAGTGCAGTACAATCTGAGCACACGACTCCACCTCTTTGAGTGCAACGACTCAAAGAAACCCAGGAATAGGCACAAGGACCTACTCCAAAGACCACTTGTGAATTCAGAAAATTCACAAGCCCATGAGCACTACGTCTCAAGCACCAGAGCACAACGGCTCCAAACCAGAGCACTAGGGCTCCAAAACAGAGTACAAGTACTCAAACCTCTGGATCACAATAGATCTAAGTTCTGCTAGAACACACACTTAGAGAATAGATCCTCTAGCACGATCTATCAGTACAATAGAAATGGTAGAGACAAATAGAATTGGGAGATCTGTGTAGAACACATACACAGATTCTCCAGAGATTTAACACTCTGACCAAATACAGACTCGGCTGGATCTCCTTCTACCAGCACTGCTGCAATCACGAGCTCCTTCTCTTCTTCTCCTTCTTCTTCCCTTGGCGGCGCTGCTCTGCTCCTCTGGATGCAGATTCCTTTTTCCCGCTCTTCTTGCCTTCTTCCAGAATGCTCTTGGCCTTTTCTTGTGTGGGATAGCTTTGGAGTACCAAACACATGGGTATTTATAGCCCTTATGTCCATAAGAAGCCTTAGGGTACGTGGGCACAAAAACCTAGGTAGATTCCCTTGATCCCCAGCGACCACGTGTCCAGAAAAATCATAAGTTGAAATTTCAGCCGAGTGTGTCGACACTACCACTGAGTGTGTCGACACACTATCCCAATTGCGCAAAAATGGTCTTCTGGAAACTGGGTCTAGTGTCGACACTACCAGGGACTGTGTCGACACCCTATCCCAGTCAGGCAACTGGGTCTCTTGGAACTGGCCTAGTGTCGACACTACCAGGGCTGTGTCGACACACTTGACCCTGTCTTCATGAAAAAGCTTCAGGGACTATGACCCAGTGTCGACACCCAATGGATGTGTCGACACCATCAATGACAAGAGCTGTATACACCTGCAAATTTAACACATAAATCATTAGTACAAGATATTATCATTAAAATATGAGATATTAAACATCAAAAACATGTTGTTTAAGCATTATTGTGATATGTATAAAATGTATAACATGTTCAGCATATCATCATCAAAATCACAATATGTCATCATCAAAATCAAAGTATGAGTGATGTTCATTGGTCATCATTAAAATACAACTATAGGAAATTCCAAAACACACTCAACCCAACAATCGTGCCCGGGCCGCCCCGTCGCGACTTGAATCGCGACGGGTACCCCTGTCCCGTTTTCAAGAATTGCTCCAGAAATGAAATTTGCATTTATACCCTTGCTAATTACACCATTTGACCCTTGTTTACACTTATTCAAGCACTGTTATGATTAGTATTAACCTGATTATTAAAATTGGGTAATAAATACATAAATTCAATTAATTAAAAGCCAAAAACACGATTATACATGCTCTCATGATTTCTTACACTTGCACACACAAAACATTATTATTTGCAATGAGACCCTATTAAAAATACTCAATAATATATCTGGTAATTATTAAGTGTAATTATTTTACTTAAATTCCCTATTATTTAAATGACGCTTGTCTTCGTTTTATTCGCGTGCTTTGTACACCGTATCGCGTCCCTATGCCTTCGAGGACTCGAGGCAAGATGGACAACATTTCGTTACATACTCCTCTTGGCATAGACCACCTCTCCATTGGGAATACTCCTGGCTGGATCAGGGACTCCTTGTCAAGGCCTCCGGCTTTGGCGCACGTCCTTAGCCGACGAGCTGGTTGTACCCTTAAATCCTATTACACCCTTAGGGATCAGCACGATCCAATGACCTTAGTGTGTTTCCGTCTTACCTTGTGATCACGCCGGACCATCTAGTCTGTGTTTTAGCACGGCTAGTGGGCGGATGTGACTTCTACCTGACTGCCGGCACCCGACCTAGTGCTGTGCAACTGTGACTATCGTTGTTTATCATGGTTTTTGATCACATCCCTGTCTCATCTACTATCCTTGTACTCTCATCTGTTCACTTTCACTCTACAATCTCATCTATTTCATCTACTATTCTAATCTATTCTTGGTACTCTATTTGGCCATCCCTATGATTGTCTAAGATAAGAAACATAACTTATGCCAGTGCAATAGGGCCCAATCTGGTCCTGGGAGGAGTGCCCGAAAAGTGCTATTTGCCCATGGGAGTTTTAATGATCAGGATGTTGGCATACATCTAGTGCCATTATACAATCAAGATTTAATCTATGACAATCAAAGTGCAATCTATTCAAGTGCTATCTATAAAGTGCTATCGTTACTAGTGCACCGTTGTGCAACTTATGTGCTATATCGTTACATGGCCAATCCTTTATCATTCTTTTTGTGATATTTTCCATGTACTAGTGCTATCGTTCTCTTGCTATCGTCACTTTTCTCTACATGACTATGCTCTCTAGTTATCCTGCCATTTAAGACATTAATCATTTAAAGCATGCTTGTTCTCACGAGATATTAAGTCCTACTGGGCATTATTCGCTCATCCTGCGTTATTATTTCATGTGTTTCAGGTGAGTCTGATGGAGATTACCACACTCACGAGGAGGGAAATGAGGATGATGCTCAAGAGTGACCCGTTCGTCAACCCGT
>JACBKR010000972.1:0-47607 GCA_014218235.1 Colocasia esculenta
TTTAAGCAGAGGGCAGTCGGAATATGGTGCTCTCGACTACCGCAGCGTAGGCATGCGCCTACCTTCCTCCAGCATTCTTCCGCAGTGTGACCTAGCTTGTCACAGTGCTTGCATCTGGGCGTGTTGGGTGCAGTGGGGGCGAAGACCATGGGGTTTCGCTCTTGGCTTGGGCCGTCGGTAATGCTTAACACCTCTTCTTGCTGTTAGTGGGCTTGCTTGGTGCTCCAGATGTCTGCTCCTTCTGACCATTCTTGTGACGCACCGGGTACTTATGCCCAATAAGGCTCCCTAACTAGATCCGCCTCCCGCGAACGGACCGAAGTCTCGCAAGGGATATCTCACACACGTGTCCAGTAAGAGTATAAAAGACAAACCAAACAATATAAGACCACAAGAAAGTACATGTGCTCATATATGTTTCACAATTGTACAACTGTCCCATTACATTAAAACATGTCCTATTTAAAAGAAAGTACAACTACCTGGGGCATACCCCGAGGGAGCACAGGCTCACACAACACTAACTACTACACTACTGCTGGTGGTACAAGTCTGACACAACGCCGCTGCAAGCCAAACACACGGCAAGCCCTAAAAAGAACTGTAGGGGAGTGAGCCTCAACAAGTCACTGGCTCAGCAGAGGCCACCCAAAACAACACGAAACCACAAACACCTCAACCCCAAAGGTTTCACTGGCAACACCAATAGCCAAACCATTTCATGCTCACATCATAACAATAAAAACAATTAACATAATCATAATAATAAACATAAAGTCCTCGGAAGGAAAGTAGACTACATGACTAATATAATATCATTAGTCAGCCCAACTACTAAAGTGCCTAAACCATAGTCTCACTGGCACACTGCTACAACAACTGGTTGCCTAAGCTATAAGCCACACAGGCAAGTACTGCCTAAGCTGCAATCTTCACAGGCAAACCTCAAACACTTGAGTAACAGACTGCTAACAAAGAGCTGGTCCTTTATACTCCAAACCTCACTACGTCGGAACTACACACAAGGTAACATGACTGGCTACCACGAAGCCAATCCATCATATACTAAACCATAAACAAAAGCTTACCAAAGAAGGTGAACATCACAAGTGGAAGGTCTCATTACACGGCCTCCACGGAGCACAGCTCCACCAAACCACAGTACGCCTAGGCCACAAGCCTCATCGGAAAATTACCCACAAAGGGTAATAGGATTAACAACCATAAACTAATCCATAATAACTTATAGACAAAGATATACTTAAAACGGTAAGATTCAACAAGTGGCAGGTCAAACCACAAGACCTCCACAACACACGAGAGCCAAAAAGGTTGGTACACAATGTACCACCACAAAACTACAAAGTAACCCACGAAGGGTACAGGTACCTGCTACTCTGAGGTACCACACACAACCACCCGACAAGGTACAGAAGGTGTAACCCACATTGACCAAAGAGTACACATGTATTTTGCTATCATTTAGGCACACATGACAGGTAAAACCTCAACCGGCAAGTCACACAACCACAACTCAGTCACAACTGTGCCAACACCAAGGCACCCTCGAACTGGTCAAACCTCGACCACGAGTCATAAACTCACGAACCAAAATTCACGACTACATCCAGTGGCAAAGCACGAGTCAAGCAACAGCCAGAGCAGGCAAAGCACGAGTCAGAAAGAACGACGTCACCACACGGGAACGGACTACTATCTGATCAGGCTAGTATCCAAACCGGACAATACAACATAAGAACACCTCTCAGCCTCGCAGTCACGGACGAAAGGTCCAACTGCCGCTCCACGAGAACAAGTCAAACAATTGTGGAGACCAACCAACACCACACCTACAGACACACAACTGCAGGTCCATACTTGACACTCTAGAGTCTCTAGCCGGAGCACCTAAAGTGAGGCACTGGAAAACAGGACTAGCTGGGGACCAGTGTCGACTACTGGTGTCCGTACCCCCAACTACGAGCGCGCTACAAGCGACAAAAAAAAACAAACTCTGGGAACTCGCTGTCTCACTTCCGTCTTTCCCTCAGCCGGACGTATAACTCAAACACAGGAGTGAGGGTGTCTAGGAAGACGACACAGACCTCGACGGTACCACACTGTACCGGGACAAACCCCGAGCACAACAAACACATGTGCCTGGCTCACAAAGAACCTAGGGTACCCGACTAGAGAGGCATTCCGGAATAGGCGCCGGACCACCACACTCGGCTAGCACAAACCACGATACTACATATATAGCCTTTACTTATAATTCACAATATACATGTGTTAGGATTAGCTTAACATCGGTCACCATATGACCCCAAAGCTATCCCACACCAACACATACCTGAACCACAAACTTGCCTATCATTGGTCACCTCATGACCTCCGTGGCAACACATACCACTTAATACATAAATCAATATAATATTATTCGAAAGACAACAATGAACCAGGGCTAGGTCCACACATGACCTTCACTGCCCAAACACCACAAAGTCATGGCTAGGCTCACACAGGAATCTCACTGCCCAGTTACTACGACAAATCATAAGAATTACATTACGACAAAGTGTGTAGTATGCACACACCCAAACCACGTAGACAACACGTGTATAATACACCAACCAGGTGCACCACACGTCAGTCACGTAAACAACATGTCCAACACATGGACAACATGCTCACATATATTACACATAATCACGTAAAGCATGCCCATCTCGTGAGCAACACGCTCTATAAGCGTAACAAGTGTACGGGCTTCATCTGTCATTGCCATGCACACACAACACGTGATAATCATAACCAGAAAAGCTATGTAAACCACGCTGCATTGATACATGCACAAGTTGGCGGCAACATCGATTTGTCCAAAGGATATAGACGACAATGTCCCTTGCCGTCAACACCAAGTAAGCAACCACCACTTGGCCGTTTACCCACAATCAACGGCTAGATACCTAGCCGTTAATCTCCCAACGAAGAACTCTGCGTATGTTGACGTCAAGATCTTCACTGCAGAACCCGCCAGAACACACAAAATGGCCCTAGGCCGATTGCACAAGCATTCTAGCCATAAATACAATAGAAAAAACAAGGGGAAACACTTCCCCTTACATCTAGCAACCACAATTAAACCGGAAAGACATGATCCAACGCTTGGATCAATCAAAACCACCCGATTTCCCAGCATGAAGACCCATTTTCCCAAAAAACTTAATTAACATCCAAATTATGCAAAGAAAGCATAACAAATTAATCAGGGAAGATCAACGGGGTCCAGTCCCTACCTCAAAAAAACAATTAAACCCCCGAAGAAACTTGAATCATGCCGAAACCCGAGGAACGCCCCACGAACACCGCGCTCCAATTCCTCATTCCCCGCCTGGTTTGCTGCTACCACGCGCACCACGGCTGCCCCTCGTACTCCGTCGACCGCCGGAACTCGTGAAGAGGCTCAAGAGTGAAGGTGGGCGAAGAGGAGGGGAGAGAGTGGGGAAAGAACAAGGCTCGGGTCAGCCCTAAAAAAACACAGGTGCTGTCAGGTTAACGTCAACCTCTTTGTCGTTAACCAAACCGCCACCCCATAGGCGTCCACATCTTTGGCCGCCAAGATCATGCAACGGAACACACTAGAGCCATGGTAGACGTCCAACGATGGACGCTAAAACCATGTTAACGGCAACCCATGGCCGCCAACACAAAGTCGACATCACCACCTGGACGCCAACCCACTGTTGATGTCCAGCACACTGAACACCAACACAGATCCATAACCAACGCTGGTAAGGATCCAACAAGAAACACACAACACAAGTCGCACTGGTCACAACTTGACCATCCCACATACTAAACAAAGGATCCACGAAGATAAAAAAAAAAACGCGCAACGTTACATTATTATCACCTAAAGAGAAATATCGTCCTCGATATTCAAAACAATTCACAACAAACGGATTATCACCTAAAAATAAATAATCGTATACAGAACAAGAAGGATACTCTTCTCTGCATCAGCTTTTCAATTCATTATCCATTTCCATCCTTGCTTTGCTCCTTTCTTTTCTTTCAATCCATTTCACAATTACTCTGTTCTGTCGATTCCATTACCTTTCCTTACTTTTCAATTGTAGACGATCCTACCTTGCCAATGGTGCTTTATCTCCTTGGACTGAACCTGCTTCCACAATTTTCCGACTGTGTTTGCAACATTTCTTTCAAGGCCGCTTTAACTTTCTCAAATATCTTACACTGTAATATTCTTTCATGCCACCATTTTCTTTTTCCATTTATCATTATTGTTGTTATCCTGCCTCATCTGCATTTACATTCACAACTGACACCTCTTCAAAGAAAACCAATCACCATCTTTGAATTTTTGTCTTTCATATTATTCTACTCATACCGCTTTAAATCAATCTCTGATAAAAAAACCATAATAAACTTTGTCCTTTATTCCGCTGCGCAAAACTTTACACTTTCTCCTTATTCAAGCAAACTTAAACAATCTGTGAATATTAAATCTTCTTTGCTTCCGCTTCCGCTGCGCTACTCTGATCACATGAACACTTTTGCAAAATATTCCCAATTTTGCTCACAATATTACTTTCAATTACTTTCTTCTGGCTTCAACTGCTTCTCAAATCATCTTATTCAATTAATTCATGCTGAAGATATTACTGCAATTTCTAATCTGCCAAACCACTATTGACATATTGTGCTCTTTGTATATCTTCTTATTTTACTGACATTCTTTGGCTAATCTCATAATTTTGTTACATAACCTTTCCAAATACTCTTTAATAGTGTGTTCCTGCTCCTGCATAATACTCTGAAATATCTTAATAACAATTCCTTTCTGCTCAATTGAATCATTTCTTTGCATCAATATGCCAAACAACTCTAACTGACATTTTCTGACTCATCTGATCTTATTCACTTTATCATTTGCTAAATTCTTCCTTTTTCTAATCCATATCTTTTCTGCAAAATACCTCTCTTATTTCATTTAAATGTTTTTTCTGAAAAACTCTCATAATCTGCCATTCATCAACTAAATATTCCTCTTGTGCAATTTTCAGAAAAATCTTATCGCACATTAATCCTTCTTTTCTCTCTTTCTTTACTCAACTAATAATAATCCTTTATACATATTTATACAAATCTTCATATCACACTTCCTGTTACCATCATTATTCATAACACTTTTCTCAAATTTCTGACCTCAGGCTATTAAATTTATCTGCCATAAATCACTGCCTTTATTATGACTGATACTTCATTTAAAGCTGCTTGCCTTCTTAATCATATCAAAACTCTTCATAACACTAATCACATTCTCATCCACATGTTTCTTAATATCATCTGACTCAGATCTCTAATGCCACAATACATTTGCTGAGGTTCTCAACTATATTTTGCACATTTAATCATTTCTGACCACACACTAACCTGTTCCTTATCACCTTGTTACCATACACCTATCTCTGCTAACTCTGCACTTTATTAACATATAACAGGTATTATCCCTCTCAAGGCACTACTTACCTTTCTCCTCTAATCTCTGCAACTGAAAACTTTTAAATACTACTTTAACTGCTTTAACTGTACTAGTGCCAGGATGTTACCACACAACTTATGCCACTATCCACCTTGTGGCACAACAACTGCTCACAACTGCCAATTTAACAACAGAAACACACAGTTTACGTGTCAAAAGCTCACGTAAAAAACTACTTTATATCACACAAAACCGTAGACTTACTACCAGCAGTGGACATTAATCCATGTATTGGGACATTATACTTTCAATGTCTTTTCATATTCTAACAGGACATTGCTCTGATACCAACTGTGACGGACCGGGGTACTTATGCCCAATAAGGCTCCATAACCAGATCCGCCTCCTGCGAACGGACCAAAGTCTCACAAGGGATATCTCACACCGTGTCAGTAGAGTATAAAAGACAAACCACAACAATATAAGACACAAGAAAGTACATGTGCTCATATCTGTTCACAAATTGTACAACTGTCCCATTACATTAATACATGTCCAATTTAAAAGAAGTACAACTACCTGGGGCATAACCCCTAGGGAGCACAGCTCACACAACACTAACTACTACACTACTGCTAGTGGTACAAGTCTGACCAATGCCACTGCAAGCCAACACACGGCAAGCCCTGAAAAAAAAACTGTAGGGAGTGACCTCACAGTCAACTCAACTGGCTCAGCTTGGCCACCCAAAACAACACCGAACCACAACACCTCCACCCCAAAGGTTTCCTGGCAACACCAATAGCCACCCATTCAGCTCACATCATAACAATAATAACAATTAAACATAATCATAATAATAAACATAAAGTCCTCGGAGGGAAAGTAGACTACATGACTCCTATACATCATTATTCACCCAACACTAAGTGCTAACCACAGTCTCACGGCACACTGCTACAACAACGGGTTCCAAGCTATAATCCACACAGGCAAGTCACTACCTAAGCTGCAAGCTTCACAGCAACCTCAAACCCCGTTGAGTACAGGACTGCTAACAAAGAGGCTGGTCCTTTATACTCCCCAAACTCCACCTACGTCGGAAACTACACACAAGTAACAGGACTGTCTAACTACGAAGCCAATCCCATTTTTTTTCACATACTAACAACCATAAACAAAGAATACCTAAGAAAGTGAACTCAACAAGGGGAAGGTCGCATTACACGCCCTCCACAGAGCACACTCCACCAAACCACAGTACGCCTAGCCACAAGCCTCATCGGCACAATTACCCACAAGGGAATAGGATTACAACCAGAAACTATCCAAATAATTATAACAAATATCTGAAGGGTTGCGGAATTCCCAATATGGTAATCTAGAAGGGGGGTTGAATAGATTACTGCCTCTTAAAAACTATTATCACGTTCTTTTTCTTAAAGCACAGATTATCAAGACAGTATCAAGATCTAAACTATGTGTAGATGATGTAGAAACCTATCTAGTGTGTGAATATGCAACGTGTCTATCAAACATCTATCGTAGAAATGATCAAACCACGAGACACGCAGATTTACGTGGTTCGGAGTACACAACAGTGTATCCTACGTCCACGGCACACACACACACACAGAGTAAACTGCTTATGAGCGAGTTCAGTGACTACAACTCACACACACACGTGTTTTCTGATGTGCACCCACGATCAGAACAACACACACTGATCTCAAGCACAAGAGACGCTTGAATCACACAAACACACACAGTTGATGAGAATTATGAAACAGGAAGAGTTCAGAGCGTAGGAGTAAATCCTAATGTGGAACTCTTCTGAGAACGCCTGGATGGAGTTCAAACTTCGACTTGAGTGCTCTGGACTGATGGAGAAGGTTGAATCCACGACGATCTATCTTCAGTACTGCAGGATCAACTGATCTTTCGGTCTCTGCACTGCAGACTTGAAGCAGAGCAGCAGCAACTTCTTTTCTCTTGGACTTGGCTTTAGGGTTTTTGGTTGTGGCTGCTTCTGTACGAGATTCTCTTCAAAAGGATGCTTATATAGTTGTGTTTTCATGTGGAGAGTCGTGGGACTTGAAAACACAATCTTGGATATGAAGGAAGTTTCCGTATTTGAAGATCCTCTGCATCTGTCGACAGGTATCTGTCGACAGATTGCAACAGATTTGCAACAGACAGACTTCAGGTTGCTCTGGTCTGTGGCATCTGTCGACAGGCGATATCCATCTGTCGACAGGCAGAGACAGTTTTGCCAAAACACAGAACTCTGGCATTTCTGTCTGCGACATCTGTCGACAGGTCTCTGAGAATCTGTCGACAGGTGCTCTCAGTACTCTTCAGTCTGATCACAACTGCGGCATCTGTCGACATATGCCTTTGGGTCTGTCGACAGGTACATGTATACTCTGTGATTGTGATCATTTTCTCATGATTTGAGAAGGCTTGGTTATATGCATTTGTACCTGCATGATAAAACATGTATAGTTAGGTATAATGTAGACATAGATAACCAAATATTGTATCATCTTAATTGACATGTATGAAACCTCAATTCAACTCATTCATCATTAAAAACATTGTTTGACTTTCATTTATCACTTAGAGTGTGAATTCACTTAGTTTCCAGAATATGAACCCAACATTCTCCCCCTTTTTGATGATGACAAAATTATTCAATTAATGCTCATGAACTTGAGGTTTCTTCTCCCCCTTTTGACAACATCAAAAGTAAAGACAACACTCACATATGTAGATTTGCACAGAACATGTGATTTCATTCATTGGAAAGGAAGCATTCACATGACAAAAGTGTGACTGGAGTAACATGAAGTGAAAATACATAAAGAAAAGGAAATAACAAAACAACATTGCTCAGACTGAAGTGAAAGTACAGGACATGACCCACTCCTATACATCTAGTATATCTAAGCAGCATCATCTTCAGGAGCTTGAGGAGGGCATGACGCTCAGTTGCAAGTCTATCAATGCGTGTGTCCAAGGTATCCATTCTTTCATGCAGCCTCTCAAAACCCTGTGTCATTGGACTTGTAGCTGGGCTAACAAATCCCTAATGGAGGGCTGAGCAGCTTCACCAATACCAGCATCTCCCGGAGCATCTAGTGGCTCTGACTGGGAGTCTTCATCACCTTCTTCAGCATCTTCTTCATCATCAACTTGATCGTCAGTCCCAATGAAATCTTCATCCTCGGCAGCAGCAGGTGCCTTGCCCTTAAGTTCCCGGGTGACGACCCCATCCACTAGCTTGTAGCCCATGCGTGAGGCGGCGGTGATATCAAAGCTGTTGCGGGAGTTGAGTGAGACACACTCACTGTCTGGAATGGAAATGCCAATAAACTTCAAAAGAGAAGTAATTTGGCAAGCAAAGGGCATGGATCTCCTGGGTTGGTAGAAACACTTGGTGATCAAGTTAAACATCAGGAGAGGAAGATTTATTGGTTCACAATGAAGGAAGAAGGTAAACAGTGATTTGTGAACATTGGTGACGAGTTCACGACTGCCATGCTTTGGCGCAATGCAAGTGGTGAATATTTGGTGAATCATGCGGTTGAGTGGAGGGAAGGTGTTGGCATTGAGCTTAGCAATCTCCTTTGTTGTATCATAAGGTTGAAGAGTAAGAAGGGGATAGTAGACAGAGGCGTCTGGATGATGAGCAAGAATATCCGCCCGGTGTTCGGAATCTGGAGGGCAGTGCTAAGAAGGTTAGCAGTGATTTGAAAGGGAGTGCCCTTCACAGAGGTGTAGAACCCTTGAGCAGAGGTGGAGAGATTGTTGAAGAACTCAGTTACGGCAGTGGGGGAGTATGCCGTATGAGCGTAGAGAAAGACTGTCCAACCCTGGGTATCAAACAGGGGTTGGAGGTTGGGAAAGAGATCGGCCAAGGAGTGGAAATCCACAAAACGTGGAGGAACAAACTTTGTGAATGTACCGTGAACCCGTTTGAGATTGAGACGGGGAGGTACGACCAACTCTGGAAGGCGATCATCCCGGTGTTTGGTCCGACGTTCATCGTGAGCCCTGGATCCTTCGCCGGGCGAGGAGGCGGGACGACGACGTGAGGCCAACTTCTTCGCCTTGGTGCCATGGAAAAGACGAGGCACGGATGGAGAAGGGAAGAAGTGCTGGAGACAGTGGGAAGAAGAAGAAGGGAGATGGAGGTAGGGTTTCCCGTCCAGAAAGGGGAGATGATGTATGTGAGAGAGGGAAGGGATGGCTGGGGTGGTGTTGGATGTGGAAAGGGCCGGAGATGCCTATATAAAGGAGGAGGGGGAAGTTTAAAAGGCAATGGCCCACCAAGTCTGCCCCAAACGGAGTGTCCGTTGAGCTTCCCAGCCGGCGTCTGTCGACAGACATATTTGTATCTGTCGACAGATGCTTGCGGAATATGACTTTGTTGGATTTTTGTAAGGAATTTGAAGTGGACCTCTTGAGCAGTGTTTTTTAACAGATTACCTAAGGTGAATAGATGACGAATACATATATAAGAACCTATCATATACATGAAGATGTAAAGCCACTTCAAATATCTTAATGGTTCAAACATAATACTGAATTAGCCTGAAGCTGAAGCATGAAGAAAACACTTACGGGTATCCAAAAAGAACACTTTTACTCTTCTTTTTATTAATTAGAGTATAGGACAACACAATCTTCAGTGGAGGTGCAAATGATCAAGGAGGGAAATATCTACATGCCAAGACATTCAAAAACATCAATTACTCATGGGAATTATCACTCAGTGGAGGCTTCACACTATTGCATTATTGTCCTCATTTGCCCTTCATTTATGCAATGGAAAAAAAATGGTAATCAAGATAACGTCTCGCCTTTGAACATGAGGGTAGACATTATTCGTGCCCGTACCCCCAGTTACTCAGTGAAAGTGTCCATCATACCGTTGTACAGAGTTGACGAATTAGCCTTTTGACGCGAGGGCAAACATTTGTGATGCCCACTCCCTGCTCCCTTACTCAGCAAGACTCATCATTGCTCTGCATTTTTCCAAATTATGTAGTTTTAATCTAATGGAATAAAATTGTTTAGGTAGCTTTTCTCCAAGTATTGTGTTAATAACCCAAGTTTAATATAGCGATTGATTATCTAGCAATTGTAAACATTAAGCTCAATGATCATAATACCTTTAAAAAAAATCATGTTTGCCTATAAGTAAATAATGAAGAAGAGTTAGGTGTTAAGTTTTTGAAAATGGTGAAATGTTTCCAGAATGATTGAACCTAGACTTAACTTGAGTATTATGTAAAAATCACAAGATTGTTGAAAATTGCTTTAATATCTTATGCACATGATGTGATCAAATATTATTAACATCAGATAAACACCTTAGACATTTTAAAGAAACCTGCTCAAAGAGGTTTGGATTGAATAGGCTTGGAATGCCAGGTAGAAGTGTGTCTGTCGACAGCTAAGGGGAGCTTGTCGACAGGTACACTCAGACAGAGAAATGGGTGTTCAGCTAGTTGTGAGTACTGTGATATCTGTCGACAAGCCAGGGTGTGTCTGTCGACATACACACAGACAGAGTGAAGGGTGTGCGGGGAGGACAAAACCTGTGAGATCTGTCGACAGATGCATGGTTGACTGTCGACAGATGCACACAGAGTTCAGAACCTGTGGTCTGTGGATGCCTATCTGTCGACAGGAAAAGAAGGAGCTGTCGACAGATCATTGTTGAAGGCCAGTCTAGAGAAAGAAGGGAATATGAAAAGATCATTTATGTGAAGGAGTTAATGAACAGCAAGAAGAAATGTTTTCCTTCACAATAACACCCAACTTTTGAACTAGCTCCCCCATAATGTGTGCTCATGAAAAGACACAAAGTTGATCAATGCAATTCAATCCAAGCAAGATTAGCACACATGTATTCAGCAAAACATTCATGGAATTGAGACTGTTTTTGGTATTATCTAATTTATGATTTTTTTTGTTTTTTTTTTTTTTTTTGTTTTTGTGTTAGAGTTTTGGCTAATGAAATGAGACTTACCCCTTTATCCAACATGGATGTCCCTTCATGGGCTCCAACTACGGGTACTTGGCGGAGAATGTTTTCTCACGCATAATGAAGGTTTCCAAACAAGCCGAACTTGTTTTTCCCAAATCACCATTTGATATACCCCATAGTTGTTGCTTACGAAGGACATTCATCAAGGACTGGGGATATTTGTCACTGAATTTTACATAGGCCTAATTCTCTTCTAAGAGATGTGAACCTATCCTCTGCCAATGGTTTTGTAAAGATATCAGCTAGTTGTTGTTCTGTTGGTATGAAGCTAATTTCCAAATTTCTATTTGCAACCTCATCTCTCAAGAAGTGATGACGAATTTCTATGTGTTTTGTCCTAGAGTGTTGAATGGATTCTTGGATAGATTGATTGCACTAGTGTTGTCACATAGGATTGGTGTGCATCCAAGGTCAATGTCGTAGTCACACAACTGACTTTTTATCCACAACACTTGTGTTGCACAACTCCCTGCAGCAACATATTCTGCCTCTGCAGTGGAGAGTGCAACCGAATGTTGCTTCTTGGATGCCCACGAAACCATGCAACCACCAAGCATCTGACAATAGCCACTAGTGCTCTTCCTGTCAATTTTACATCCAGCATAGTCAGCATCAGAATATGAGATTAAGTTAAAGCTACTCCCTGCCGGATACCAAAGACCCATGTCATGTGTACCTGAGAGATACCTGAATATTCTCTTAACTGCAATTTGGTGGCTTTCCTTTGGACTAGATTGATATCTAGCACAGAGGCAAACACTGAATTGTATGTCAGGTCTACTTGCAGTAAGATAGAGGAGTGAGCCAATCATACCTCGGAAATGTTTAGCATCTACCGGTTTACCTTTCTCATCACTTTCTAGCTTAATGCTTGTGCTCATCGGTGTTGAGGCAGGTTTTGCAGTTTCAAACTGAAATCTCTTGAGAAGCTCTTTAACGTATTTTTCTTGGTTTATGAAGAAGCCATCTTCCATTTGCTTGACCTGCAGACCAAGAAAAAATTGAAGCTCCCCCATTAAGCTCATCTCAAATTCACTGTGCATATGATGTGAGAATTCTTCACAAAGTGATGGGTTAGTAGAGCCAAAGATTATGTCGTCCACATACACTTGAACAACAATGATGTGTGTGCGAACTTTCTTTGTAAAGAGAGTTTGGTCTACTTTACCTCGTGAGTAGTTTTTGCTTACCAGAAATTGGCTTAGCCTGTCGTACCAAGCTCGGGGTGCCTGTTTCAAACCATAGAGAGCCTTGTGCAATTTGTATACATGGTTTGGTTTGTCATGAAGTTCAAAGCCAGGTGGTTGAGAGACATAAACTTCCTCTTTGATGTAGCCATTTAAGAAAGCAGTTTTAACATCCATTTGATATAGTTTGAACTTGTTTGAGCATGCATAAGCTAACAAGATTCTGACTGCTTCTAGTCTAGCTACAGGTGCAAAAGATTCTTCAAAATCCACACCAAATTCCTGATTATACCCTTTGCAACCAGTCTAGCCTTGTTTCTCACCACCTTTCCCTCTTCATTTAGTTTATTCCTAAAGACCCATCGTGTTCCAATTACAGAAATTTCGGGGGTTTAGGAACTAAGCTCCAGACATTGTTTCTTTGAAATTGACCTAGCTCCTCATGCATAGCATCAATCCATGAATTTTCGTTTAAGGCTTCTTCAACATTTTTAGGCTCCACTTGAGAGACAAAGGCTAAATGATCCTGTTCAACTATTTGATGAACTTGAGACCTAGTTTGAACTGAATCATTTATGTTACCTATGACATTCTCAAGTGGATGAGCTTTAGAGTACCTCACACTTGTGATTGTTGAAGGACCGGGTTGATCTTGCACTTCAGAAGTCTGTTCTGGAGGAGGGGTGGCTGGAGACTTCCATGTTGTGGTTCATCCTCGTGTTGTGGATCTTGTGCAGGTACTTCATCTTCATTTCTGAACAGAAATCCGTCATCTTCATCATTGTACCTGCGTAGATAGCCATTGATTATTGTTGGAACTGACTTAGAGATTGTGTTTTGGTTTTCTTTGCAGTTCTTCATGTGTTGTATCTTCAGTGTCATCTTGAAACCTGTAAGGATTAGGACTGTTAGATTTGGTTTGAGATTCATCAAATACAACATGTGGAGTTTCTTCCACTTTTCTGGTTTTAAGATTAAACACTCTATAAGCTCTAGAGTGTTCTGAGTATCCAAGAAAAATACCTTTGTCGCTTTTGGCTTCAAATTTGTCCAGATCAATTTTATCATTGTTATGTATGAACACCTTTGAACCAAAAACTCTGAAGTGTCCAAGGGATGGTTTCTTACCTTTCAGAAGCTCATAGGGAGTTTTCTTGAATACCGGTCTTACCATGGCTCGATTGAGAATGTAGCATGACGTGTTTACTGCTTCTGCCCAAAAGGTTCTGGAGAGTTGATTTTCGATCAGAAGCGTACGAGCCATCTCCACCAAGGTTCTATTTTTCCTCTCCACAACCCCGTTTTGTTCTGGAGTTCTTGGGGAGGAGAACAAGTGTTCTATTCCTTGGTTCCTGCAGAAATCAGTGAAGGAGTGGTTGTCAAATTCTCCCCCGTGATCAGTGCGAATGGAGCATATCTTGTGGACATTTCCATGCTCAATTTTATTGAAGAATCTTCAAAAACATTCAGTGCATCATTCTTATGAGCCAGAAATTTCACCCAAGTGAACCTTGAAAAGTCATCTACAATGACAAAACCATACCGTTTGCCAGTGAGACTCAGTGTTCTAGTAGGTCCAAATAGGTCCATGTGCAACAGTTCATATGCTTTGGAAGTACTTACCGGTGCTTTCGATTTGAAGGATTTTCGGGTCTGTTTTCCCTGTGCACATGCATCACAGAAATTTTCATTTTTCTTGAATGGAATTTCAGGAAGTCCACTTACAAGTTTGAGCCTCATTATCTTGTTCAAAACATTGTAACTCGCATGTCCAAGCCTACGATGCCACAATGTAAGCTCATCCTGTTTATTTGCTACAAGACATAAATCATTATTTTCTGGATCATCCAAATCAACCATGTAGATGTTATTCATTCTTTTTCCAGAAAATTTGAGACTTCCTGTTTCCTTATCAAGGATTTGACATGAATCTGATTCAAAAACAATTTTATGGCCTTTATCACACAATTGACTTATGCTAAGCAAATTGTGATGAAGACCATCAACTAATAGTACATTATCTATTGAGTTGGAGGCAAACTTACCAACCTTACCTGAGCCAATGATCTGGCCTTTGTTGTTACCTCCAAAGACAACGTGACCTCCGTCTTTTTCCACGAGCAAACTGAATTTTTCTTTATCGCCCGTCATATGCCTCGAGCAGCCACTATCCAGGTACCATTTGTTTTGATTGTGTGCTGCTAGGCATTCCTGCACATGTGGATCAGACAAGAGGTTTTGGTACCCAAATTACTTTGGGTGCCGTTTCATCATTCATGCCAAACAGTAAATGCTTTGGAATCCAGATTTGTTTAAATTTCTGTTTTAGTGGATTGTTCCAGCATTGTTTTTCATTGTGCCCAATCTTTTTACAGATCTTACATGATGATGGCTTATGAACAACAGTGGATTTTGGATTCTTAGTTGCATGCATAGGCATCTTACCCTTTTGTTGCCTAGTGAGCTTAGCATTAGGAACTTGCTGTTTTGCCTTGGGACATCCCTGTTTGGGGTTGGTAGCAAACTCCTTAAGCTTAGTTGGAACAAATTTGGTAGCCTTAGGTTCCTGGTTTTTGCCCTTGGTTTGATTTTTCCTTTTCCTTGAGGGATTTTGATTGCTAGAACTTGGGATAGGATCAGTGAAATTAGTCAGCAGATTTTTTCCTGTTTCCTTTGGCTTGGGATTTTGAAACCCAATCCCATGTCTAGCAACAAACACATTGGATCCTAAGATTGCATCTAGATTCTGTTTGCTCTTGACAAAACTAGATAGATCCTTTGTTTTGCCTTTCAATTCCTTTTCAGCTTTTTCCAATTTCTCTTTTAGATCAGTATGCTCATTGTTTAGAGTTTCAAGGAGGTTCATTAGATCATCTTTCTCTTTTTGAGCTTCTTGAAGCTTAATTTTCATGCTATCCATCTCTTCACTGTGTGTTTGTTCATCTATTTTCATCATGTCAATTACCTTATTCAGAGATTCAATTTCATCATTATTATCAGTTTCATGAATAAGGAAATTAACTTTCTTCTTGAGTGCTTTATTTTCTGATTTGAATTGACGGAATTTTTCAAAAAGGACAGTGTATGCTTCTTCCCATTCAGCAGTAGAAAAAGACTCAAAGGAAGAATTTACCTCAGAGGAGTCATCACTCCTTGCCATAAGACAGTGAATCTCGTCATCTCCTGAGGTAGCTTGACTTTTTCATCATCGTCTTCATCACTCCATGTAGCCAGCATTGCTTTGGCTTTCTTGAAGACGAACTTGTCCTTTTTCAGTTTCTTCTTGAGCTCGGGGCACTCTCCTCTCATGTGTCCCTGCTTCTTGCACTCATAGCACACAACATCAGATTTTTTATTGGACGAATCAAACCTGTTGGTGCCTTTTTGGAAAGGTTTGGAGTTTCCTGAACCTCTTCTCTTGAATTTTAAAAACTTCTTAAACTGTCTAGTGAGCATGGCCATTTCATCATTCTCACTATCAGTAGAGGTTTCAGACTCAGACCCTTCCTGTTGGGCATTCTTTTTGGAATCTGAAGATACTTTATTGGAGGCCTTCAAGGCAATTGACTTCCTTGGATTCTCTTCAGTTCTTTTCTTTTTACATTTAGTTCATAAGTCATGAGAGATCCAATCAATTCATCCACTTTCATTGTTGAAAGATTCTTGGAATCCTCGATGACAGTGACTTTGGTGTTCCATGAGGATGGAAGAGACCGAAGTATCTTCCTCACCAAATCACTTTCTGAGTATTCCTTCTTAAGACCTTTCAATCCATTTATAAGTACCATGAATCTAGCAAACATGTCAGAAATTGTCTCATCACGGTTCATCTTAAACATTTCATATTCTGAGACTAACATGCTTACCTTGGATTCTCTCACCTCAGACGTACCTTCATATATCAACTCGAGCTTGTCCCACATCTCCTTAGCTGAGGTGCATGTGGAGACTCTCGAGTATTCCTTTGGGTGGACCGCGCACTGCATCATGTTGAGGGCGCTCCAGTTGAGTGTCCCTTTTGCAATCTGGTCCTTGGTCCATGTATCTTCGTCTTGAGGCAATCCATATGGTCCTGTTCTGACTATCTTCCACAATTCATAGTTTTGTGCTCGTAGAAAACCCTGCATGCGGTTTTTCCAATATGGATAGTCAGTGCCATCAAAGAAGGGTGGCCTGGTCACAGAGTGTCCCTCGGCCATATACCCCTTGGTAGATTCCATTTGATCGTGAATCTCCTGATCGTTAGATCAAATAGATAAAGCAATAAATCGGAGAAACCACGCTCTGATACCAATTGAAGGGTTGCGGAATTCCCAATATGGTAATCTAGAAGGGGGGTTGAATAGATTACTGCCTCTTAAAAACTATTATCACGTTCTTTTTCTTAAAGCACAGATTATCAAGACAGTATCAAGATCTAAACTATGTGTAGATGATGTAGAAACCTATCTAGTGTGTGAATATGCAACGTGTCTATCAAACATCTATCGTAGAAATGATCAAACCACGAGACACGCAGATTTACGTGGTTCGGAGTACACAACAGTGTATCCTACGTCCACGGCACACACACACACACAGAGTAAACTGCTTATGAGCGAGTTCAGTGACTACAACTCACACACACACGTGTTTTCTGATGTGCACCCACGATCAGAACAACACACACACGTGATCTCAAGCACAAGAGACGCTTGAATCACACAAACACACACACAGTTGATGAGAATATGAAACAGGAAGAGTTCAGAGCGTAGGAGTAAATCCTAATGTGGAACTCTTCTGAGAACGCCTGGATGGAGTTCAAACTTCGACTTGAGTGCTCTGGACTGATGGAGAAGGTTGAATCCACGACGATCTATCTTCAGTACTGCAGGATCAACTGATCTTTCGGTCTCTGCACTGCAGACTTGAAGCAGAGCAGCAGCAACTTCTTTTCTCTTGGACTTGGCTTTAGGGTTTTTGGTTGTGGCTGCTTCTGTACGAGATTCTCTTCAAAAGGATGCTTATATAGTTGTGTTTTCATGTGGAGAGTCGTGGGACTTGAAAACACAATCTTGGATATGAAGGAAGGTTTCCGTATTTGAAGATCCTCTGCATCTGTCGACAGGTATCTGTCGACAGATTGCAACAGATTTGCAACAGACAGACTTCAGGTTGCTCTGGTCTGTGGCATCTGTCGACAGGCGATATCCATCTGTCGACAGGCAGAGACAGTTTTGCCAAACACAGAACTCTGGCATTTCTGTCTGCGACATCTGTCGACAGGTCTCTGAGAATCTGTCGACAGGTGCTCTCAGTACTCTTCAGTCTGATCACAACTGCGGCATCTGTCGACATATGCCTTTGGGTCTGTCGACAGGTACATGTATACTCTGTGATTGTGATCATTTTCTCATGATTTGAGAAGGCTTGGTTATATGCATTTGTACCTGCATGATAAAACATGTATAGTTAGGTATAATGTAGACATAGATAACCAAATATTGTATCATCTTAATTGACATGTATGAAACCTCAATTCAACTCATTCATCATTAAAAACATTGTTTGACTTTCATTTATCACTTAGAGTGTGAATTCACTTAGTTTCCAGAATATGAACCCAACAATATCTACTTAACCATGGTGAATCACAAGTGGCAGTTCAAACCACAAGACCTCCACAACCACGAGGCCGAAAAAGGTTGGGACAAACAAGCCCACCACAAAACTACAAAGTACCCACGAAGGGTATAGTACCTGCTCCTCTGAGTACACAACACAAACCCCCGAACAAAGGTACAGAAGGTGTCAACACCACACCTGAACCACAAATATATTATGCTATCATTTAGGCAACAACATTACAGGTAAAACCTCAAACCGGCAGTCACACAAACCACAACTCATCACAACTGTGCCCACACCAGGCACACCTCGAATTGTGCACCCTCGACCACGAGTCACCAACCTCACGAACCACAAATTCATGAACTACACCAGTGGCAAAGCACAGTCAAGCCACAGCCAGAGTAGGCCAAAGCACGAGTCAGCAAGACGACGCCACCCATGGGGAATGGAACTACTAGCTGATCGGCATATCCAACCCGGACAACACAACACACCAGACAACCTCTCACCTCGCATCATGGACGAAAGGTCACTGCCGCTCCCACGAGAACAAGTCAAACAAACTGTGGAGACCAACCACCACACAACCTGCAACACACAACTACAGGTCCATGCCTGACACCCTAGTCTCTGGCCGAGCACCTAAAGTGAGGCCTGGAAAACAGGACTAGCTGGGGGCAGTGTCGACTACTGGTGTCCGTACCCCAACTACGAGCGCGCTACAAGCGACAAAGAACAAACTCTAGGAAGTCACTGTCCCACTGCCTCTTTCCCTCAACTGGACGTACAACTCAAACATAGGAGTGAGGGTGTCTAAGAAGACGACACAGACCTCGACGGTACCAACACTGTACCGGGACAAACCCCGAGCACAACAAACACACGTGCCTGGCTCACAAAGCCCGGGGTACCCGACTAGAGAGGCATTCGGAATAGGCGCCGGACCACCACACTCGACTAGCACAAACCACGATACTTACATATATAGCCTTTACTTATAATCACCATATACATGTGTTAGGATGAGTTAACATCGGTCACCATATGACCCAAAGCTATCCACACCAACACATACCTGAACCACAAACTTGCCTCATTGGTCACCTCATGACTCCGTGGCAACACACACCACTAATACATAAATCAATATAATATTATTCGAAAGACAACAACGAACCAGGCTAGGTCCACACATGACCTTCACTGGCCAAACAACACAAAGTGGACATGGCTAGGCTCACACAGGGAACCTCACTGCCCAGTTACTACGACAAATCATAAGAATTACATTACGACAAAGTGTGTAGTATGCACACACCCAAACCACGTAGTAGACACACGGTATAATACACCAACAGGTGCACCACACGTCAGTCACGTAAAACAACATGCCAACACATGGACAACATGCTCACATATATATTACACATTAATCACGTAAAGCATGCCCATCTCGTGAGCAAACACGCTCTATAAGCGTAAACAAGTGTACGGCTCTCATCTGTCATGCCATGCACACACAACCACGTGATAATCATAACCAGAAAAGCTACGTAAACCACGCTGCATTGATACATGCACAAGTTGGCAGCAACATCGATTGCCGTCCAAAGGATATAGACGACAATGTCCCTTGCCGTCAACACCAAGTAAGCGACCACCACTTGGCCGTTTACCCACAATCAACGGCTAGATACCTAGCCGTTAATCTCCCAACGAAGAATCTCTGTGTCAACCGATGTTGACGTCAAGATCTTCACTGCAGAACCGCCAGAAACACACAAAATGGCCCTAGGCCGATTGCACGGGCATGCTAGCATAAATACAATAGAAAAAACAAGGGGAAACACTTCCCATTACATCTAGCAACCACAATTAAACCGGAAAGACATGATCCAACGCTTGGATCAATCAAACCACCCGATTTCCCAGCATGAAGACCCATTTTCCCAAAACTTAATAATAACATCCAAATTATGCAAAGAAAGGCATAAAAAAATTAATCAGGGAAGATCAACGGGTCCAGTCCCTACCTCAGAAACACAATTAAACCCCGAAGAACCTTGAATCACGCCGAAACCCGAGGAACGCCCCACGAACACCGCGCTCCAATTCCTCATTCCCGCCTGGTTGCTGCTACCACGCGCACCACGGCTGCCTCGTACTCCCGTCGACTGCCGGAACTCGGAAGAGGCTCAAGAGTGAAGGTGGCGAAGAGGAGGGGAGAGAGTGGGGAAAGAACAAGGCTCGGGTCAGCCCTAAAAACACAGGGGCGTCAGGGTAACGTCAACCTCGGTGTCGTTAACCAAACTGCCAACCCATAGGCGTCCACATCTTTGGCCGCAAGATCAGGCAACGGAACACACTAGAGCCATGGTAGACGTCCACATCGATGGACGCTAAAACCATGTTAACGGCAACCTATGGCCGCCAACACAAAGTCGACGTCACCCACTGGACGCCAACCCACTGTTGATGTCCAGCACACTGAACACCAACACAGATCCATAAACCAACCCTGGTAAGGACCAACAAGAAACACACACAACAAGTCGCACTGGTCACAGCTTGACCATCCCACATACTAAACAAAGGATCCACGAAGATCCAAAAAAAAAAACGCGCAACGTTACAATTCTACCCTTGATGCGATCGATGGGTCGGTCGCATCCTCCAGTAACTGAGCTTTCTGACTATTTCTGGATAGGTCTGGATATCTAATGGTGCCAGTTGGGTGATATATGCGGGCCTGAGCCCGTTAAGAAAGCGCTTCGCCTTCATCCTCTCTGTGCCACAAGATGGGTGGCGTATCGTGCTAACCGTGAGAATGAGCTTCGTACTCGGCAACGTAAGGTTCCTCTATTTCAGTGCAGAAAACTCAGAGGCTTTTCTTTCTTGAACTCTTAAGAAAAGTACTTGGAGTTGAAGTGCTCCTAAAATCATTCATGTAAACTGTGCATCGGCCCTAGTGGCCTCAAGGGACTCCAACCACGCACGGGCGTCCCTCTCGAGCTGGAATGTTGCTAGTAGAAGTTTGTCACCACCGCACATTGCATAACACCAAAAATACTCTCTATCTCCTTAAGCCAATTTTTTGCCTCATCGAGATCAGTGGTCCCACTAAAACGCGACGGGTTCAGATTGCGGAAAATTTTTGTGCAGATCTCGACTCCTCTATTTCCATTGGCTCCAGCAGCCTGAAGTAGTGCTTGAGTGAGTTGTTGAATAGTTTGTTGCATATCACAGAGTTGTGCACACTTCGTGCTATTGCTAGTGTCTTAAGTTCCTTCAAAGAGAAGTTTAATGAAGTTAATGAGGTTGAACTAAGTTTGTGCTTGTGTGAGTTTATTTTATCTTACCCTGGTTCTACCCATTTCTCACATTGGTATGGATTTAGACTCTAAGTCAAGGCAGGTCAAACCTAGATTATCCTATACTTAAGAATAAACTAGGCTCTGATACTACAAAACTGTAAACGCCCCGACGTTAGAATATCGGAGCGGAATTACAGTTATTAAATAGTACAGAGCACTAAATAGACATCAAACCATTGCACAATTGGAATAACGCCAAATGTAATCCAACTCAATAATAATCCATCAACTAACTATTACATCCACTAATTAGAGCCAAAGTAGGGCCCATAGTACTTTACTCAAATCAAACCAATACATATTGACTAAATCATAACTAAACTATCAAATAATAAGACACGGGTTGACGAAATAGGTCACTCTTGAGCATCATCCTCATTCCCCTCCTCATGAGTGTGGTAATCTCATCATCGGACTCACCTGAAAACACATGAAATAATAATGCAGGATGAGCGAAAATGCCCAGAAGGACTTAATATCTCGTATGAACAAGCATGCTTTAAATGATTAAGTCTTAAAAGGCAGGGTAACTAGAGAGCATAGTCATGTAGAGCAAAGTAACGATAGCACTTGCACATGATAAATAGCACATCAACTTATGATAAAAGATTGGCCATATGACGACATAGCACGTAACGATAGCACTTGTATAGATAGCACTTGAATTTAATAGTACTTGGATTGATTGACATAGATTAAATCTGATAGTATAATGGCACTAGATGTATGCCAACATCCTGATCATTTTAACTCCATGGGAAATAGTACTTTTCGGGCACTCCTCCCAGGACCAGATCGGGCCCTATTGCACTGGCATAGTCATGTTTCTTATCTTAGACAATCATATAGATGGCCAATAGAGTTCCAGAATAGATGAGAATGGTAGATGATTAGACGACAGAGTAGAGAGAAAGTGAACAGATGAGAGTATAAAGATAGTAGATGAGATAGGGACATATTCGTAAAAAACGTTAAACCGACGATAGTCACCGTTGCACGGCACTAGGTCGGGTGCCAGCAGTCAGGTAGAAGTCACATCCGCCCATTAGCCATGCTATGAACACCAGGCTAGATGGTCCGGCGTGATCCCAAGGTAAGAAAGAAACACACTAAGGCCGTTAGATCGAGCTGATTCCTAAGGGGGTAACGGGTTTTAAAGGGTACAACCAGCTCATCGGCAAAGGACGTGTGCCAAAGCCGAGGAGACTTATGGAGGCTTGACAAGGAGTCCTTGGTTCAGTCAGGAGTATTTCCAACGGAGAGGTGGGCCATGCCAAGAAAAGTGTGTAATGAAACGTTGTCCGTCTTGCCTCGAGTGCTCGAAGGAAGCAGGACGCGATATCGGTGAACAAAACATGCGGATAAAATGAAGACAAGTGTCATTTAATAATATGGAATTTAAGTAAAATAATTACACTTAGTTACTAGATATATTATTGAGTATTTTAATAGGGTCTCATTGCAAATAAAAACGTTTAGTGTGTGCAAGTGTAAGAAATCAAGAGAGTATGTATAATCGTGCTTTGGCTTTTACTTAATTCAATTTATGTAATTATTACCAAATATTAATAATTAGATTAATACTAATCATAACAATGCTTAATTAGTGTAAACAAGGGTCAAATGGTGTAAATAGCAGGGGTATAAGGGAAATTTACAGTTATGGCCAAAATCTTGAAAACGCGATGGGGTACCGTCACGATCAAGTCGCGATGGGCAGTCCGGGCGCGACAGATGAACCGGCCGGCTTGGCTCGGTTCGAGAGGAAACCGCGACGGCGCAGCCGTCGCGTTTATAACGCGACGGACCACTCGGTTGCAACCTCTCTGATATCGCGATGGGGTGGCCCGTCACGATTTCAGAGAGGCGGCCCGACCCAGAAAAGGGAATCTACCATTTTTGTGTTTGGTCCTTCCCTCCTTTCATGATACAACACACTTCTAAAATCGTACTAAATCGCATGATAATCAAAAGTATGAAACTAGTTCTAAATGAAGGTAGACTCGTAGATCTATCAACATGCATGAGTAATTAGAAAATAGACACGAATAGGGCATGCTTTGATGTGTTGCTTTTCGGGACCTAGAACATACACAGTCATGGATTTTGATTTAATTTGCAAAAGATACAAGATGAAAATGGGGAAAATTGGAGCGTTTGAAAGCTAACATCATGTAGTATTTATGAGAATATTTCATGACATGGGATTAAGTACATGCGTGGATTGAAAGCAATCATGAAGGTTCAGGTGCATGGTATGGATAGAGTTTAGAACATTTAATACTCCTTCATGGAGCCACGATAATTAGGCAAACTGTAGGGCTTTCAATATGGATATGTAGACTACCTACGGCCGAACTTAGGTGATTTGTTGCTGAGAGATTACATACCTTTTCGTGGTGTAAAGAAGACCTAGAGTTTAATGACGAAGATGAGAAGAAATCCTCCTTTCCAAGTGTCTCTCCTTCTTGCTCCTCACGTCCACACCTCCTCTCCTCGTCCTCGAAGGTTCCCAGAAACAAAATGAGACTTGGTAGGGACAATTTGAAGTGTATAGGGTGGTTAAGAGTCCTTACTTTCTAAAACTCCTCCTTTCTTTTAAAACTCTGAATTTCCCATATCTCCCTATTTCTCTCCTTTATCTATCTAATAAGATTGGGGAAGAGTTAATTTCGTGGGTAAAGGGTTTGGGTAAGTCTAGGACTCCCTTTTAGGATATATATGGGTCATTTACTATTTATCTTCACCCTTTTACTAATTATTACTATTTTTAGTACGAATTTCACTTAATTAGCTCCCAACCCATGATGGGCTCTTCACATTTGGGCCATCCATTTTGTTTGGAACACTAGTACAACCCATTCTTAATTTAGCTTAATGGGTTTAATTTAATTTCCTTTTATTCTCTTTATTCACTCTCTTATTCTATTTTAATTCTTTTTATCACATTTATTTAATTTAATTAATTTCATTTAGGATTTAAAAAAAAATCAGAGTTGCTACATCGACCTTTTGTAGTTGGTCTCTTACATGTTTCTTCAGACACCTTTCTTTAACCCTCCGAGCTTCGGCTTGTGGGTGGTAGTTCAGGGTTCTGGTATACTGGTAGGTTTCAGTAACTCGAATCCTAGGCCATTATAATGGATGTGACTTTGCCTTGTTGGCAGAGTTAGATGGCACTCCATCCCTGTCTAAAGCCATGTGATCCGGCATTGTAACGACCCCGAAAACCTAACTCTCGATTCCCATCGAGAACCGATTTTTAATGCCACCACCCATGGATCTGAGGACCCAGAAGGGTTGAATGATCAATCTGATAGAATATGTAAAGGAAATAAACAACACACTACATCACTAGAAATGTACGAACAAGTGAAAGTAAACACAAGTATGTGGTACAAGTCCCAAACACAAATAGTACAAGTGGATGGGAAAGACACAACCCTTAAGGGGCATACCCCGAGAGTGGAGTACCAAAGCACCAAAAAAGGGGGACACTGTTAAGGACGATGCCGGCTACTGCAACCCCATCTCCTCTGTCTACCGGGCAACCTGCTGGTGTTGTGAACTCTCACCTGGAAAGGAAGGGAGTGTGAGCCTCGCGAAGAAGTCCAGTAGAGACTACAATCACCCACTAGTTCTAACAAGAAGAATATATATAATTAAAAAGATAATCAATAAATAACAATCTATTCTACTGAAGAAAGTGCGGAGGCTATTACACTACTACCGGTCGGAAAAACACTACACGACTAAGAACCCTGTAAACAACTCACTGTGACCACCACACCGCTATACATGCAGACAGAAGTAACCTGCGGACAAGAACATCAGCCACAAAAACTGTAACGGCCCTGGATATCTATACCGAATAAGGGTCATATCCAGATCCGTTTCCCGCGAACGGACCGAAGTCTCGCAAGGGATAGCTCGTACACGCGTCCAGGAGGAATATAAAAGACAAAGCACAACAGTAAGAGACACAAGAAAGGATATGTGCTCATACATGCATATACAATTTCACAACTGTCCCATTACATTATTACATGCCCAAATTAAGAAGAGTACAACTACTTGGGGCATACCCGAGGGAGCACAAGCTCACACAACTCTACTAACACTACTGCTGGTGGTAAAAGTCTGACACACACTCCTCAAGCCACACCACACGGTAAACCCTGAAAGAACTATAAGGGAGTGAGCCTCAACAAGTCATTGGCTCAGCAAGGGACCACCCAAACAACACACAGTACGTAAGGATCTCAACCCAACGGGGCTCACTGGGAACACCAGAAGCCAAACCATTTCATGCTCACAACAAAGCATAATTATATCAATTCACACTAATTCCGGAAATAAGATGAGACAACGGCAGAACTAACACCACGCTACTAGTCTGCCCAAAAACTGGAAAGCCTAATCTGTAAGCCACACAGGCAAAAGCATTGCCTAGCTATTAGCTTTACTGGAAAGCTCTACACACATGGGGATAGGATTGCTAACCAAGTTAATCCTTTATACCCTTTAATCACGATGTATCGAATATCACATCTAAATAACAGGACTGGCTACCACGGTGCCAATCCATCACATACTAAACCATACTCGGAAGTTTACCCATAAAGAAATATAAAACACAACAAGTGGAAGGTCTTACCACACGACCCCCACAGAGCACAGCTTCACCTCAACACTGAAAAGACTGGTACACAAGGTAACACGAGAAACCAACACCACAAGGGTACAGGTACCCACCACCACAGGTACCACCAATGAAACACCAACACGATTGTGCCACCACTAGTGCACACCCACAACCAGTCAAACCACAACTAGTGAGTCACCGCTCACAAACCATAACTACAACTGTGCCAACACCATGGCACACAACAACCGGTGAAACCACAACTAAAGCACGTTACAAATGATAGCAAGCACAAGCCAGAAAGCACGACGCCACCACATGGGACAGACTACTGGTTCATGACACCAGTATCCAACCGGACAACACAACACAAGAACTACCTCTCAGTCTCGCAGTCACGGACAAAAGGTCCAACTGCAGCTCCACAACACAAGTAAGGCCAAAGAACTATGGAGACCAACCAAACCACCACAACCTACAGGTCACACACCCTGCAGGCCATGCCTGACACCTTTAGAGACTCTAGCCCGAGCTCTCTAAAGTGAGGCATTGGTAAACAGGACTAGCTGGGGACCAGTACTCACTGGTGTCCGTAACCTCCAACTACGAGCGCGCTACAAGTGACTAAACACAACTCTCACAAGTCACTGTCCCACTTCTGTCTTTCCCTCAGCCGGACGACAACTCTCCCTGAGAGTGAGGGTGTCCAGGAGACGACAAGACCTCGACGGTACCACTGCACCGGGACAAGCCCCGAGCACACTTACGTGCCTGGCTCACACAAAACTTGGGGCTCCCAACTGAAGAGGCATTCTGGAATAGACGCGGACCACCAAATCAGCAATGCACAAACCACGATATATGCTATATATTCTTTACTAAAACCACGGTACAAAGTAAGGACTAGCTTGACCTAGTCATTCAGACTCACAAGCTATCTACACAAGCATACACATAGATCCTGATAGTCAACCACAATTGGCTTATCATTGATCATAATGTGACCTCCAAACCATCTCACACTAATACATACGTATATCACAACAATCCATGCACCTTGCCTGTCATTGGTTACCCTGTGACCTCTACGGCAACACACATTACTTAACATGTATAACATTGTAATACTTTTAAAAGACAAACATATACTAGGCTAGGTTCATATCCGACCTCATTGCCCATCACCTCATACTAGTTATACTAGCTATACTTCACTAATCACAATATCGACCACTAGCCATGCCATGCACCTAAATTATATAAACATTGCGTAAAAGCATGCTCACTTCGTGAGCTCCACCCTTAACACTTGAACCACACACAAACGACACATTAACCACGCTCACTGAACGCTACAAGTGCTAAGGCATCATTAGCATTGCCATGCACAATAATAAAACAATAATCGAATAACCAAAACACCAAAAGCCTGCCTAGCAGAACCCTCGGCTTTGATCGCGACAGAGGCCATGACCGCCTTCTAATCACGACGCTACGATAGGGCGCGACAAGAAATCCTGTCGCGACGGGTCGTCCTGTTGCGACATGGTCGCGACAGCCTAAACACACCTTCTCAGGTAAAAACCTAATTCGAGAACCATCCTCGGATTTCCATGCAAACCACATAATTTCCGATTTTCATGCTTTAATGAATAACCTAGCTTGCTATCTATTGTTCATAAAGCATTAAACTATCGAATACACATCACAGCCATCCACGCAATCAAAGATTGTGGAATCTCCCTACCTTCACGAAGAACACGCAATCCAAGCATGGCGCGGCGTTTCCCCAATCCTCGCGACGTCCTAGCGTCGATGAGCGCGACGAGAACTCCGCCGAAATGCCAAATCACCCCGAACAGCCGCAGCAACTCCTTCCCTGGTCGAGCAGAACTTGGGAAAGCTCTGTTCGGCCAAACCTTTTAAAAACCATACATCGGTTCATGACGCGACACACCTCACTGTCGCGACCTGATCGCGACAGCTTCAGGCGTCGCCTTCACACTTGACGTCAGCAGCCCCACTCATGCACGACACACGGCACACATCTAGACGTCGACACCAAACATCGGCAACCTGAACGCGACCCTCCAACGACGCGTCAGAACGCGTCCTTCAACACCGTCGCGTTCACACTCAGTGAACCAACGGGCACTACGGACCCTAACCTGCCGACCCACTAAGCTCCACACAACACGCGGAAACCTCATCAAAGGCCCAATGACCCCATATGGCAATGAGCACCAACCAAAACCAATAAACAAGATCCGAACTACCACTAATCCACGATCCACAAAGATCGAGAAACGCGTACGTTACAGAAACAACTACACTAGTCAACCAGTCAGGAGCATCACACACGTCTTACCCTCGACCACACATCCGGGCCTACCATCCTCCCTTCAGAGCCACGAGGGACACTAAGAACTACAATAACTGTCGTAGTTTGTGCTGAACTATGGTCCCGTGCCTGGAACCTCTATGTAGTTCCGGAAATCACGTAGAGTGAGGCAACAAGGAAAGGACTGACTAGCCTGTGCCGGAAGAACAAGCTCGAACCACCTCGGCATTCCAGACCAATCACGAGAGCTCTACAAATGACTCGACATCGATGTCTACCCACTGTTTTCCCCTCATCTCCAAAGTCTCTAACTCGAGCACATTCGTAGCTTGGAAAACTCCCTCAATGGGCTCACAAGGATGGGGGTCTCGGGAAATGGTAACAACCCACACAACGAGAGAAGCCCACGAGTGCCGAACACATAGCGAACTGATTAGTGTAGTACCGTGCTAGGAATAGCACAAGTGCAACAGGGATAGAGAAACACAAATTCGGCGGAAGCACAGCTCCGAACGGAAATAGTCAGCTCTATGTTTAAGAAGGTGATAGGCACCTATCGCTATCATAGAGAATGCGACGCAGGGCTATCGCAAACCAGAAGGCGACAGGAAGCCCGACGCATTCTGGGAGTAGAAGGCAACACCCATACTTTCACTACCGAACATGACAGTGTGGATGGAGCATCTAGAGTAACTGGAAGGCGACAGGGAAGGTGTCGCGACCAAGAAGGCGACAACAACTGGTCACGACTACAGACAGAGAGCTGGCAGTCATGGCTGAACCTCAAGATTATTCCCCAACATCACATATACACCACAAACTGGATGTGGGGAGTATGCAAAACACTAGAAGCATATGAAAAGAGCTCAAACCACCCTCATCACACCATGCATGGCAAGAAGGCTAGCTACACGTGCAAAGGCATATGCATGTCATGTCACACATACCCCACCTAATCATGGAATAAGGAAGTATGGAATGTGTAGTAACCTTTTTTTAAAATATCAAATAAAATAAAATTTTTTATTAAATAAATGAGATAAATAGATTAATTAGAATAAATGAGGAGTAAGTGAAATAAAAGGAAATTAAATCAAGCCCATTAATTAAATCAATAAGGGTTGTGTAAATGACTCAAATACAAAAAATGGGCCTAATTGTAAGGATCCCATCATGGGATGGGAAATAATTATCCAAATTGTGTATAATTAATTAATAAATAGAAAGGGGTTAAAGATAAATGCTAAATAAGTCAAATCTATCCTAAAAAGAGTCCTACCCTACCTAGACCTTACTCACGAAAATTTAGCCTCTTTCCAATCCTATTAGGTAGAGAAATATGGGAATTATGGAGATAAATTGGAAAACTCGGATTTTATGGAAAGGAAGAGTTTTATGGTGAATGGACTCTGTAGCAAGACATAGACACTCCAATTCGGCCCTAGCAACCCTAGATCGTTGCTGGAGACTTGAGAACGAAGGAGAAGGTTGAGGACGAAGAGGCAAGAAGGAGAAGGCCTGGAACACGGGATTTCATCTTCTCTTCGTCACCAAAACCCTAGGATTTAAACCCATGCAAGGTAGGCAATCTCTCAAGCTAAACTCGTGAAACTTAACCCTAGGTAGCCTTCTGATCCTCTTTGAAAGCCCTTAGTTTAGCTATTTTCGTTCATCCAAAAGGAGAATTAATTCTGTGAAAACTTGTTATCTCCATGTACTCGAACCTACATTATTGCCTTCAAACCATGCATGTACATGATCCATGCCATGCGAATATTCTCATAAATACTACGTGTTGTTGGCTTTCAAACACCCCTAGTTTCCCTAATTTTCATCATGTATCCATCGCTAATTAATTTGTTGATCTTTGACTGTGCATGTTTAGTTAACGAAAAGTAACCTAGTCAAAGCATGCCTCATACATGATGTTTTCTAATTAATCATACCAGTGATAGATCACCATGTCCTCTTTCGATTAAAACGGCTTCAAGATTTTTAGACCACTGTGCGATTTTATATAGATTTTTGAAGTACCTTGTAGCATGATGGGAGAAAGGACCGAACTCCAAAATGAGAAAAACCCTTTTCTAGTAGGGCCGCACCTTGAATTCGCGATGGGCCCGATCCGTCGCGACCTCAGAGGGTCGCGGTCAGTCGCACCATCGCGATATGAATGCGACGGCCCGCGTCGTCGCATTCTCACCCCCTGAACCGGGCCAGGCAAGCCGGTTCGACTGTCACGCCAGACCACCCGTCACGACTTGAATCGCGACGGGCACCCCATCGCGTTCTCAGAATACAGCCAGAACCTGAAATTACTTATATACCCTACTCTAATGCTATTTAGCCATTGTTTAGCCTCAATAAACACTGTATGAATAATTCGATCTGAATAATTATTAATGGGCAAAAATTATAAATCTAACTAATTTAAAAGCTCTGTGCACAATCCACTATGCTCTCTTGATTTCTTACACTTGCACACACTTAAAAAATATGTTTGCCAATAAGCCCTATTAATTACTCAATAATGTATCTGGTAATTAGAGAAATAAATACTAAATTTTTATTTAATTAATTACACTTGTCTTCGTTTTACTCGCACGTTTTATACACCGTTACCGCTTCCCTCGGGCCCTCGAGCACTCGAGGCACGACGAACCCTAGTTTTCTACACACTCTCTTGGCATGGACCACCTCTCCACTGGGAAGACTCCTGACTGGACCAGGAAATCCTTGTCAAGGTCTCTGTAAGTCTTCTTGGCTTGGCGCACATCCTTAGCCGACGAGCTAGTTGTACCCTTAAAAACCCGTTAAACCCCCTAGGGATCAGTATGATCCAAATGGCCTTAGTGTGTGTTCTCTCTATCTTGGGATCACGCCGGACCATCTGGCCGTGTTCACGGCACGTGGGCAGATGTGACTTCTACCAGGTTGCCGGTACTCGACCTGGTGCTGTGCAACTGTTACTATCGTGGCTTAACGATGTTTTACGATTATACCCCTATCTCATCTACTATCTCGTTACTCTCATCTTTCACTTTCACTCTATACTCTTATCTATTTCGTCTATTACTCGCATCTCTTCTTGGTACTCATTGGCCATACAATTGATTGTCTTAAATAACAAACAGTGCTATATGCCAGTGCAATAGGGCCCGGTCTGGTCCCGGGGAGAGCTTTCGAAGAGTGTCATTTCATTGCAAGGGTACATGATCAGGATGTGTACGACATGCATCCAGTGCCATTTAATACTATAAATTAATCATTGACAATCAAAGTGCTATCTATTCGAGTGCTATATAAGTGCTATTATCATTACATGGCCATTCTATTATCGTTTCTCGTTGAGCTAATTTCACTATACAGTGCTATTGCTCTTTTGTTGTCGTTACTTGCTCAACATGACTATACTCTTTAGTTACTCTGCAGTTAAGACATTAATTATTTAAAGCATGCTTGTTCTCATGAGATATTAAGTCCTATGGGCATTATTTGCTCATCATGCGTATTTATTTCATGTGTTCAGGTGAGTCGGATGGTGACCACACTCACGAGGATGGGACTGACGAGGATGTTGCTCAGGAGTGACCTGATCAGCTATCTTGGCATAGTAGATAGTATTTTAGTAGTAGTTGGTCAGTATGTATTAGTTTGGAGTTTCAATAAAGTACTCTGGGCCCTAGTTATGGCTTGATAGATGATGTAATAGAAGTTTGATGGATTATTAATGAAATTGGAGTTATTGGTATTATTCCCTTTGTGCAATGGTTTGTATTTATTTTTCTCGCTCTGTACTATTAATAACTGTAATATCGCTCCGTTATTCCGTGTTAGGGGGTTACAGTTTTGTGGTATCTGAGCCAAGTTTTGATCTTGGACCTGTGGGTTATGGGGATGATCTAGGTATTCTTAAGTATAGGATGATCTAGGTTTGACCTGCCTTTACTTAGAGTCTAAATTCCGTACCTATGTGAGATGGGTAGAACCAAGGGTAATGAGATAAAATAAACTCACACACGCACAAACTTAGTGCAAACTCAATGACTTACATTTAAATTCTCTTTAGAAGGAACTTAAACACTAGCAATGGCAGCGGAGCGTGCTCAACTCTGTGACATGCAACACACCATCCAGCAGCTTACCCAGGCATTACTCCAGGCTGCTGGAGCTAATAACAACAATAACCGAGGAGCTGGTGAATTACATCGAAATTTTCACAATTGAATCCGACTCGATTCAGGGGACCATTATCCTGATGAGGCAGAGAATTGGCTGAAAGAGATGAACGAGTTTTTTGCGTTATGCAATGCACGGATGTGACAAGTTAATGCTAGCCACATTCTAGCTCGAAGAGGCGCACGTGCATGGTAGGAGTACGTTTGAGGCCACCAGGGCCGATGCACAATTCACATGGGAGGAGTTCAGGATCACTATGTAAGGTCTCGGGTCTTTAGTGGATCCTTATTGGGTCTGTTAGAGGTCCTGTGTGTTGACGGCCAAGGCTTGCCGTTGAGTCAGAGTCAGCGTCCAGCGATGTGGACGTTTGATGTTGAACTCAGCGACAGGGGATCTGGACGTCAGTCTGTAGGCGGTTCAATAGGCGACCAGTGATGTTGACGTCGACTAGCCAGTCCTGTTGAAATAGGGCAGCCCGAGAGCAGAGTTCCTCTTCTCCTTCCTCTCCTTCTTCCACCTTTGCTTTTCTTGTTTTCCACAGCTTCTGTGGGTGATTTGAGCTCGTGGGAAGGCCCTGGATCGTGTGGCGTTGCTTGATCGGGCGGGAAACGCGTGGTTTGGTGCGATTCGCGCGGAGTCTTCGGGGGGATCCGGCGCGAGTAGTGGCTGTTTGGGGATTGTTTAAGCATTCTGAGGTAGGGACTTAACCCTACAACCTTCCCCAGCAAACCAGCATGCCCAATTAAGTGAATTGTGTGCAAATCATGGTTTAGGGTTTGGGTTGTATCATGCCGGGATTTTGGGTAAATGGACAATCTAGGTGTTAGACTGTTTAATTATTGTGCTGGTAGTTTAGATTGATGAGAGGAAGTGTTTCCCTCCATCAGTCGAGGTTCGTTGGGTGGTTCTGCCATTGGAACTGATTCGGTTCAGTTCTGGGTTTAGGGGACTGAAGATATCAACGTCCACATCTGTTGACGTTGAGATCTTCAGGGGTGATTTAAACGACAAGGTCGATTGCCGTTTAATCAGGATAAACGACATGGTGAGTGCCGTTACCTCATGTTGGCGGCAATCGATGTGGCCGTTAATCTCCTGTGTCCCAGCAGACTTGAGTTGTGTGTTTAGAGGCGATTGACATGTGATGTCCGCCCTAATAGCACATGTGGGCCAGGCTTAGAGTGTGACTCCGCCTGTGCATTTAGGTAGTTAATTGTGACTCGAGGTGTTTACTACTGTACGGGGTTTCAGACGTTGAGTGTGTTCCGTCTGTTGTACGCGCGTTGCGTTACCGTGTACCGTTTCTGTTGTGTTACCTAGGCGTGGGTGCGACTCCGTCTAGACGACTAGTGTGTGGTTATCCTCCGCTAGTGAGCCAGGACGTCGAGTGCGACTCTGTCCTGTGCGTACTCCTTGTGGTGGTTTTGAGCCGGTCTCCGTGGAGCCCCTCTCTACCGCTAGGGTCAAGCGTAGGGAAAAAACCGGTCGTGGACCAGACGCGAGAGAGAGCGTCTGTAGTGTGCACACGTGGCTGGGGTTGAGAGCCTCTGTGGTGACGGGACGCCGAGCCACAGACCCTAGCTGAGTCCTACTTACTGTGTGTGTGTGAGAGTGTGTGTTACTGAGCCGCGTGTTTACAGTTTTGTGTTGTGGTGCGACGTGTACTTACTTTCAGTTTTTACTTTCCGCACTTTAGTTCTATGCCGGTGGGGTTACTTTTCCCTACTGGGTCTCTTTTCTTGAGACTCACTCCCTTCCCTTTCAGGTGGGTCTTCGTCGACTCCGTCCAGGCGAGTCTAGCCACTCCGGTGTTGGTGCTCCCTAGCTGCAGTGAGTAGTACCTTTTTGTTGTACTTCTGTACTCTGTACTTTGCTCAGACTCTGAGTTGTATATGATATGTTCATATAGTGGAATTTTACAGCTTTGCATGGTGTGTATCTTCTTACATATAGTCTCCTCGGACTTCACTTCCTACCCTTCCGAGCTTGTCTCGTGGGTTAGCGGGTCAGAATTCGGGTTACTGGTTGTTACTGGTAATGCGGATTCTGGGTCGTTACAGTTTGGTATCAGAGCCTGGTCTGATGAGATATATATAAGGAAATACCCATCATGTAACTCAGAGTATAAAGAGTACAGTGCAGCTATGTAGCCGGAGTTAGTTAGTGTATTTATGTGTGTATTTTGCTCTGTGTATAGTACTATGGCTCCTAGGCGACGTCCTAGAGAGGGAGTAGCCGAGCAGGCGACTCGTCAGGAGGTTGGAGATGCTCCGCCACCTCAGCAGACGCAGCCTGCCACAGGACGCACATAGTGGTATTGCTCCGCCGCCACCTCCACCTCAGGTAGCTCAGGGATTAGACATGACTCGATTTCTTGAGGGGATGGCTCAGTTTGTTGCTCAGCACCGTGACGCGCCGGTACCCCAGGGTGGTACTGGGAAGGTGTTGAGGGAGTTCTTGCAGTTTCAGCCTCCTCAGTTTTGGGCCAGCCTGATCCAGATGCAGCGCGGGCATGGTTAGATGCAGTGGAGCGGACTTTTCGTTCCATGGAGTGTGTTCCCGAGGAGCGAGTGCTGCTAGCAGTTACCAGTTGCAGGCGCAGGCGTTGACTTGGTGGTCCGCTGAGTGGGAGACTACTTTTCAGTCTCGCCCACTTAGACAGATTCCGTGGCAGGAGTTTGTCTTTCTTTTGAGAGAGCCTTCTGTCCTACTTACGTTCGGACGGAGAGGTTGTACCAGTTTCTGGACTTGCAGCAGAGGGACTCTACTGTGGTGCAGTACAGGGCCAGATTTGTGGAGCTAGGGCGTTATGCTCCGCAGATTATGGGAGATGAGGGTCTGAGGACTCAGCAGTTTGTGAGGGGCTTGAGGCCAGAGCTCAGGCAGGCGCTGATAGTTGCTCGTGTCACAGACTTGGATGCGGCCTATCAGACAGCGGCAGCGTTGGAGGCAGACACTTTGCGGACTCGTGCTCGGAGCGCAGAGGTTCAGACGCAGGTAGTTCCTTCTCAGCCTCGACAGCAGCAGGGTAGTGTGCAGACGACCCCGAGGACTGCGACTTCCTACGCGTCCACTTCTACTGGGACGACGGCGAAGTCAGGATCTCGGAGGAAGTTTCGGCGATAGGAGGCAGGCAGAGCAGAGGCAGCAGTCGGTTGGGAGTGTTCAGCAGCCGACAGGTCAGCCTTCGCAGCAGGTACATCGTACTTTTGCTGGGCAGTGTTACCGGTGTGACCAGATGGGTCACATGGCGCGAGATTGTCCTTTGCTACCTCGTGTGCCGCAGCAGCAGACCCAGTCACAGCCCCGAGCGTAGCAGCAGCAGCAGCAGCAGCAGGCACCGTGCAGCAGCGTCAGCAGACCGGAGGTTCTGGTGGGTCGAGAGGTAGAGGTCGTGTTACCCACTTGACGTGCAGACGCGGAGGCAGCTCACCTGGTGGAAGGTACTGTTTCAGTTTTTGGTTGTGCAGCTAGAGTTTTGTTTGATTCCGGTGCCTCTCACTCATTTGTGTCTGAGGACTTTTTAGACTCCCTTGGAGAGTTGAGTTCGGGAGAGTCTGTTGAGTTGGCAGTAGAGTTGCCGACAGGGGACTTTGTCCTTACGTCCTACTGTCTCGAGGAGGTACCTGTGCAGTTGCAGGATCAGTGGTTGTCAGCCCGTCTGTTTGCCTTGCAGTTACATGACTATGATGTGATTTTGGGTATGGATGGTTAGAGCGGTATGGTGCAGTGATGGATTGCCAGAAGAAGAGGGTGCACTTGCGGATACCTGGGGAAGCGGCGTTCTACTTCCAGGGTATCGTACCTCTTACTCGCTTTTTAGTTTCTGCTTTGAGGGCAGGGAGGTTACTTGCTTCTGGTGTCAGGGTTTCTAGTTTCTGCAGTGACTCTTGACCAGATTGCCTCGGGAGTGGAGACATTCCGTAGTGTGTGAGTTTTCGGATGTTTTTCCGGAAGAGTTGCCTGGTCTACCAGAGAGAGAGAGAGATTGAGTTTACTGTAGAGTTGGTTCCTGGCACTGTACCTTTTGCACAGGCCGTACCGTATGGCACCAGCAGAGTTGAGGGAGTTGAAGAGGCAGCTTGAGGAGTTGTTGGAGAAGGGCTATATTCGTCCTAGCTTTTCTCCGTGGGGGTCACCTGTTTGTTTGTCCGGAAGAAGGATGGTAGCCTGAGTTGTGTATTGATTATAGGAAGCTAAATCAAGTGACCATCAAGAATAGGTATCCTTTGCCTAGGATTGATGATCTCTTTGATCAGCTTCAGTCTGCTCGTGTCTTCTCGAAATTGACTTGAGGTCGGGCTACTATCAGTTGCGGATTAGAGATTCGGACATTGAGAGGACTGCTTTTCGGACCAGATATGGACACTTTGAGTTTTTGGTGATGCCGTTTGGGCTCACCAATGCTCCAGCAGCCTTCATGGATCTGATGCACCGGGTGTTCCACCAGTTCTTGGACCGGTTTGTCGTAGTGTTTGTTGACGACATTCTGGTGTACTCCGCTCGGAGGAGGAGCACGCCGAGCACCTGAGGATCGTGTTGCAGACTTGCGAGAGCACCAGTTGTATGCCAAACTTAGTAAGTGTGAGTTTTGGCTACAACAGGTTCACTTTTTGGGGCACGTGATCTCAGGTGAGGGAGTTTCTGTGGATCCAGCGAAGGTTGAGGCAGTTTTGCAGTGGGAGAGTCCAGATCTGTGTCTGAGATTCGTAGCTTTCTGGGTTTGGCAGGTTACTACCGCAGGTTTGTTCGAGATTTTTCTCAGGTTGCTGCACCTTGACTCGGTTGACGAGAAAGGGAGTTCCGTTTGTGTGGTCGGAGCAGTGTGAGCAGAGCTTCATAGAGTTGAAGCGACTGCTTACGTCGGCGCCAGTTCTTGCCTTACTTCAGGTGAGGAGGGTTTTGAGGTTTGCACAGATGCTTCAGGGTTGGTTTGGGTGCGGTCTTGATGCAGCAAGGCCGAGTGGTGGCTTATGCGTCTCGCCAGCTTAAGCCCCACGAGGAGAGTTACCCGACCCACGACCTAGAGCTTGCAGCTGTGGTGTTTGCTTTGCGGATTTGGCGTCTTTACCTGTACGGAGTGAGTTTTGTAGTCCGTACCGACCACCAGAGTTGAGATATGTGTTTTCTCAGAGGGATCTGAATATGAGGCAGCGTCGATGGATGGAATATCTGAAAGACTATGATTTCAGCATTGAGTATAAGCCTGGAAAGGCGAATGTAGTTGCAGATGCCTTGAGTAGGAAAGCACAGATGAGTCATCTGATGCTTAGAGAGTGGCAGTTGTGGCAGTCTGCGACAGAGGGATCTTTCAGAGTTTCGTCCAGTCGTCGTCAGTGTGTGTTGGGCAGTTTGTTAGCAGCTCCCGCCGGTTGAGACAGGTTGCTGAGGCTCAGCAGGCAGATCCCGAGTTGCACAGTGTGTTGCTTCTCCCAGAGGTTGAGCTTTGTGAGGACGGGACTGTTAGGTTCCGAGATAGACTCTATGTTCCTGTTGAGGAGTCTATCAGGAGAGTTGTGTTGCAGGAGGCACATGGTTCCAGGTACTCTATTCATCCAGGGGCGACCAAGATGTATCACAGGTTGAGACGTCAGTTTTGGTGGCCTGGGATGAAGAGAGACATAGCGGCTTGTTGCTAGGTGTTTGGTCTGTCAGCAGGTGAAGGCCGAACATCAGCGTCCAGGAGGACTTGTGCAGCCGTTAGAGATTCCGATGTGGAAGTGGGACCACGTGACGACTGACTTTGTTTGTGGTTTGCCGAGGACAGCTGGAGGTTTTGACAGCATTTGGGTTCTTGTGGACAGATTGACGAAGACTGCCAGATTCTTGCCTGTCAGGACTAGTTGGGGTGTGAGTAGGTTGGCGCGTTGTACGTAGAGCGGATTGTTCCTTTGCATGGAGTGCCGATCTCTATTGTGTCAGACAGGGATCCTCGCTTCACTTCTGGGTTCTGGCGCAGTTTCCAGAGAGCTTTGGGGACAGAGTTGGCTTTTAGTTCCGCCTACCACCCTCAGTCAGACGGTCAGTCAGAGCGGACTATCCAGACTTTGGAGGACATGCTTAGAGCTTGTTGCCTGGAGTGGCAGGGGTCGTGGACAGTTCACTTGCCGTTGGTCGAGTTCGCATATAATAGTTATCACTCCAGTATCGGTTTGGCACCATATGAGGCTTTGTACGGACGACCGTGTCGCACTCTCTTGACTGGTTCGAGGTTGGCGAACGAGTTGTCACGGGGCCGGAGTTGGTTCAGCAGTCAGTTGAGGTAGTTCAGCTTGTGAGACAGAGGCTTCAGTCAGCTCAGAGTCGGCAGAAGAGTTATGCAGATCAGCGCAGAGGCGACCGCTCGAGTTTCAGGTAGGGGACCAGGTGTTTGTTCGTGTGTCTCCTATGAAGGGAGTGGTGAGGTTCGGTAAGCGTGGAAAGTTGAGTCCTCGCTTTATGGGCCTTTCACCATTTCTGAGCGTGTCGGAGGTTGGCGTACAGACTTGAGCTTCCGTCAGAGTTGGCAGCAGTGCACGACGTGTTTCACGTGTCGATGCTTCGGAGGTACCTTTCTGACGAGTCTCACGTTCTGCAGAGTGCAGAGTGGTCTGAGGTGACTCCAGTGTTGACTGTACCAGAGTTTCCGTTGCACATTGAGGATCGCCGAGTTCAGAGGTTGAGGAACAAGGCTATCCTTTAGTTCGTGTTGCGTGGCAGCGGCACTCCGGTGGTGAGTCGACATGGGAGCGGGAGGACGAATGCGCGAGCAGTTTCCGTACCTCTTTGGTGAGTTTTCTTTCCTTGTGTTGTTTGAATTTTGAGGGCAAAATTCCTTAAGGGGGGAGGGCTGTAAGGTCTCGGGTCTTTAGTGGATCCTTATTGGGTCTGTTAGAGGTCCTGTGTGGTTGACGGCCAAGGCTTGCCGTTGAGCAGAGTCAGCGTCCAGCGATGTGGACGTTTGAGGTTGAACTCACGCACAGGGGATCTGGACGTCAGTCTGTAGCGGTTCAGTAGGCGACCAGTGATGTTGACGTCGACTAACCAGTCCTGTTGAAATAGGGCAGCCCGAGAGCAGAGTTCCTTCTTCTCTTTCCTCTCCTTCTTCCCCCTTGCTTTTCTTGTTTTCCAGCTTCTGTTGGGTGATTTGAGCTCGTGGGAAGGCCTGGATCGTGTGGCGTTGCTTGATCGGGCGGGAAACGCAGGTTTGGGTGCGATTCGCGCGGAGTCTTCGGGGGAATCCGGCGCGATTAGTGGCTGTTTGGGGATGTTTTAAGCGTTCTGAGGTAGGGACTTAACTCCTATAACCTTCCTCAGCAAACCAGCATGCTCAATTAAGTGAATGGTGTGCAAATCATGGTTTAGGGTTGGGTTGTATCATGCCGGATTTTGGGTAAATTGACAATCTAGGCGTTAGACTGTTTAATTTTATGTTCTGGTAGTTTAGATTGATGAGAGGAAGTGTTTCCCTCCATCAGTCGAGGTTCTGTTGGGTGGTTTGCCCCATTGGAACTGATTCGGTTCAGTTCTGGGTTTAGGGGACTGAAGATATCAACGTCCACATCTGTTGACGTTGAGATCTTCAGGGGTGATTTAACGACAAGGTCGATTGCCGTTTAATCAGGATAAACGACAGGTGAGTGCCGTTTACCTCATGTTGGCGGCAATCGATGTGGCCGTTAATCTCCTGTGTCCCAGCAGACTTGAGTTGTGTGTTTAGAGGCGATTGACATGTGATGTCCGCCCTAATAGCACATGTGGGCCAGGCTTAGAGTGTGACTCCGCCTGTGCATTTGAGTAGTTGATTGTGACACGAGGTGTTTACTTACTGTACGGGGTTTCAGACGTTGAGTGTGTTCCGTCTGTTGTACGCGCGTTGCGTTACCGTGTACCCGTTTCTGTTGTGTTACCTAGGCGTGGGTGCGACTCCGTCTAGACGACTAGTGTGTGGTTGTCCTCCGCTAGTGAGCCAGGACGTCGAGTGCGACTCTGTCCTGTGCGTACTCCTTGTGGTGGTTTTGAGCCGGTCTCCGTGGAGCCCTTCTCTACCGCTAGGGTCAAGCGTAGGGAAAAAACCGGTCGTGGACCAGACGCGAGAGAGAGCGTCTGTAGTGTGCACACGTGGCTGGGGTTGAGAGCCTCTGTGGTGACGGGACGCCGAGCCACAGACCCTAGCTGAGTCCTACTTGCTGTGTGTGTGAGTGTGTGTTACTGAGCCGCGTGGTTTACAGTTTTGTGTTGTGGTGCGACGTGTACTTACTTTCAGTTTTTACTTTCCGCACTTTAGTTTTGCCGGTGGGGTTACTTTTCCCTACTGGGTCTCTTTTCTGAGACTCACTCCCTTCCCTTTCAGGTGGGTCTTCGTCGACTCCCGTTCCAGGCGAGTCTAGCCACTCCGGTGTTGGTGCTCCCTAGCTGCAGTGAGTAGTACCTTTTGTTGTACTTCTGTACTCTGTACTTTGCTCAGACTCTGAGTTGTATATGATATGTTCATATAGTGGAATTTTACAGCTTTGCATGGTGTGTATCTTCTTACATATAGTCTCCTCGGACTTTCACTTCCTACCCTTCCGAGCTTGTCTCGTGGGTTAGCGGGTCAGAATTCGGTTACTGGTTGTTACTGGTAATGCGGATTCTGGGTCGTTACAGTTGGTATCAGAGCCTGGTCGATGAGATATATATAAGGAATACCCATCATGTAGACTCAGAGTACAAAGAGTACAGTTGCAGCTATGTAGCTACAGCCCAGTTAGTTAGTGTATTTATGTGTGTATTTTGCTCGTGTATAGTTCTATGGCTCCTAGGCGAGTCCTAGAGAGGGAGTAGCGAGCAGGCGACTCGGGGAGGTTGGAGATGCTCCGCCACCTCAGCAGACGCAGCCTTTGCCACAGGACGCACATAGTGGTATTGCTCCGCCGCCACCTCCACCTCAGGTAGCTCAGGGATTAGAATGACTCGATTTCTTGAGGGGATGGCTCAGTTTGTTGCTCAGCACCGTGGACGCGCCGATACCCAGGGTGGTACTGGGAAGTGTTGAGGGAGTTCTTGCAGTTTCAGCCTCCTCAGTTTGGGCCAGCCTGATCCAGATGCAGCGCGGGCATGGTTAGATGCAGTGGAGCGGACTTCGTTCCACATGGAGTGTGTTCACGAGGAGCGAGTGCTGCTAGCCAGTACCAGTTGCAGGCGCAGGCGTTGACTTGGTGGTCCGCTGAGTGGGAGACTACTTTTCAGTCTCGCCCACTTAGGCAGATTCCGTGGCAGAGTTTGTCGTTTGTTTTGAGAGAGCCTTCTGTCCTACTTACGTTCGGACGGAGAGGTGTACCAGTTCTGGACTTGCAGCAGAGGGACTTTACTGTGGTGCAGTACAGGGCTAGATTTGTGGAGCTAGGGCGTTATGCTCCGCAGATTATGGGAGATGAGGGTCTGAGGACTCAGCAGTTTGTGAGGGGCTTGAGGCCAGAGCTCAGGCAGGCGCTGATAGTTGCTCGTGTCACAGACTTGGATGCGGCCTATCAGACAGCGGCAGCGTTGGAGGCAGACACTTTGCGGACTCGTGCTCGGAGCGCAGAGGTTCAGACCAGGTAGTTCTTCTCAGCCTCGACAGCAGCAGGGTAGTGTGCAGACGACCCCGAGGACTGCGACTTCCTACGCGTCCACTTCTACTGGGACGACGGCGAAGTCAGGATCTCGGAGGAAGTTTCGGCGTGATAGGAGGCAGGCAGAGCAGAGGCAGCAGTCGGTTGGGAGTGTTCAGCAGCCGACAGGTCAGCCTTCGCAGCAGGTACACGTACTTTTGCTGGGCAGTGTTACCGGTGTGACCAGATGGGTCACATGGCGCGAGATTGTCCTTTGCTACCTCGTGTGCCGCAGCAGCAGCAGACCCAGTCACAGCCCCGAGTGCAGCAGTAGCAGTAGCAGCAGCAGGCACCTGTGCAGCAGCGTCAGCAGACCGGAGGTTCTGGGGGGTCGAGAGGTAGAGGTCGTGTTACCACTTGACTCGTGCAGACGCGGAGGCAGCTCACCTGGTGGAAGGTACTATTCAGTTTTGGTGTACAGCTAGAGTTTTGTTTGATTCGGTGCCTCTCACTCTTTTGTGTCTGAGGAGTTTTAGACTCCTTGGAGAGTTGAGTTCGGGAGAGTCTGTTGAGTTGGCAGTAGAGTTGCCGACAGGGGACTTTGTCCTTACGTCCTACTGTCTCGAGGAGGTACCTGTGCAGTTGCAGGATCAGTGGTTGTCAGCCCGTCTGTTTGCCTTGCAATTACATGACTATGATGTGATTTTGGGTATGGACTGGTTGGAGCGGTATGGTGCAGTGATGGATTGCCAGAAGAAGAGGGTGCACTTGCGGATACCTGGGGAAGCGGCGTTCTACTTCCAGGGTATCGTACCTCTTACTTCTCGCTTTTTAGTTTCTGCTTTGAGGGCAGGGAGGTTACTTGCTTCTGGTTGTCAGGGTTTCCTAGTTTCTGCAGTGACTCTTGACCAGATTGCCTCGGGAGTGGGAGACATTCCTGTAGTGTGTGAGTTTCCGGATGTTTTTCCGGAAGAGTTGCCTGGTCCCACCAGAGAGAGAGATTGAGTTTACTGTAGAGTTGGTTCTGGCACTGTACCTTTTCAGGCACCGTACCGTATGGCACCAGCAGAGTTGAGGGAGTTGAAGAGGCAGCTTGAGGAGTTGTTGGAGAAGGGCTATATTCGTCCTAGCTTTTCTCTGTGGGGGTCACCTGTTTTGTTTGTCTGGAGGAAGGATGGTAGCCTGAGGTTGTGTATTGATTATAGGAAGCTAAATCAAGTGACCATCAAGAATAGGTATCCTTTGCCTAGGATTGATGATCTCTTTGATCAGCTTCAGTCTGCTCATGTCTTCTCGAAGATTGACTTGAGGTCGGGCTACTATCAGTTGCGGATTAGAGATTCGGACATTGAGAGGACTGCTTTTCGGACCAGATATGGACACTTTGAGTTTTTGGTGATGCCGTTTGGGCTCACCAATGCTCCAGCGGCCTTCATGGATCTGATGCACGAGTGTTCCACCAGTTCTTGGACCGGTTTGTCGTAGTGTTTGTTGACGACATTTGGTGTACTCCGCTTCGGAGGAGGAGCACGCCGAGCACCTGAGGATTGTGTTGCAGACCTTGCGAGAGCACCAGTTGTATGCCAAACTTAGTAAGTGGAGTTTTGGCTACAACAGGTTCACTTTTTGGGCACGTGATCTCAGTGTGAGGAGTTTTGTGGATCCAGCGAAGGTTGAGGCAGTTTTGCAGTGGGAGAGTCCCAGATCTGTGTCTGAGATTCGTAGCTTTCTGGGTTTGGCAGGTTACTACCGCAGGTTTGTTCGAGATTTTTCCCAGGTTGCTACACCCTTGACTCGGTGACGAGAAAGGGAGTTCCGTTTGATGGTCGGAGCAGTGTGAGCAGAGCTTCATAGAGTTGAAGCGACTGCTTACGTCGGCGCCAGTTCTTGCCTTACCTTCAGGTGAGGAGGGTTTTGAGGTTTGCACAGATGCTTCAGGTGTTGGTTGGGTGCGGTCTTGATGCAGCAAGGCCGGGTGGTGGCTTATGCGTCTCGCCAGCTTAAGCCCCACGAGGAGAGTTACCCGACCCACGACCTAGAGCTTGCAACTATGGTGTTTGCTTTGCGGATTGGCGTCTTACTTGTACGGAGTGAGTTTTGTAGTCCGTACCGACCACCAGAGTTTGAGATATTGTTTTCTCAGAGGGATCTGAATATGAGGCAGCGTCGATGGATGGAATATCTGAAAGACTATGATTTCAGCATTGAGTATAAGCCTGGAAAGGCGAATGTAGTTGCAGATGCCTTGAGTAGGAAAGCACAGATGAGTCATCTGATGCTTAGAGAGTGGCAGTTGTGGCAGTCTGCGACAGAGGGATCTTTCAGAGTTTCATCCAGTCGTCGTCAGTGTGTGTTGGGCAGTTTGTTAGCAGCTCCCGCCGTTGTGAGACAAGTTGCTGAGGCTCAGCAGGCAGATCCCGAGTTGCACAGTGTGTTCTTCTCCCAGAGGTTGAGCTTTGTGAGGACGGGTCTGTTAGGTTCCGAGATAGACCTATGTTCCTGTTGAGGAGTCTATCAGGAGAGTTGTGTTGCAGGAGGCACATGGTTCCAGGTACTCGATTCATCCAGGGTCGACCGATGTATCACAGGTTGAGAAGTCAGTTTTGGTAGCTGCCTCCTATCACGCCCAAACGAAACCTTCCTCCGAGATCCTGACTTCGTCGTCGTCCCAGTAGAAGTGGACGCATAGGAAGTCGAAGTCCTCGGGGTCGTCTGCACACTACCCTGCTGTTGGCGAGGCTGAGAAGGAACTACCTGCGTCTTAACCTCTGCACTCCGAGCACGAGTCCGCAGGTGTCTGCCTCCAACGCTGCTGCTGTCTGATAGGCCGCATCCAAGTCTGTGACACGAGCAACTATCAGCGCCTGCCTGAGCTCTGGCCTCAAGCCCCTTACAAACTGCTGAGTCCTCAGACCCTCATCTCCCATAATCTGCGGAGCTAACGCCCTAACTCCACAATCTGGCCCTGTACTGCACCACAGTAGAGTCCCTCTGCTGCAAGTCCAGGACTGGTACAACCTACTCCGTCCGAACGTAAGTAGGACAGAAGGCTCTCTCCAAAGAAACAACAAACTCTGCCACGGAATCTGTCTAAGTGGGCGAGACTGGAAAGTAGTCTCCACTCAGTGGACCACCAAGTCAACGCCTGCGCCTACAACTGGTAACTGGCTAGCAACACTCGCTCCTCTAGAACACACTCCATGGAACGAAAAGTCCGCTCCACGCATCTAACCATGCTCGCGCTACATCTGGATCAGGCTGGCCCAAAAACTGAGGAGGCTGAAACTGCAAGAACTCTCTCAACACCCTCCCAATACCACCCGGGGTACCACGCGTCACGGTGCTGAGCAACAAACTGAGCCATCCCTCAAGAAATCGAGTCATGTCTAATCCCTGAGCTACCTGAGGTGGAGGTGGCGGCGGCGGAACAATACCACTATGTTCGTCCTGTGGCAAAGGCTGCGTCTGCTGAGGTGGCGAGCATCTCCAACCTCCTGACGAGTCACCTGCTCGGCTACTCCCTCTCTAGGACGTCCCTAGTGCCATAGAACTATACACAGAACAAAATACACACATAAATACACTAACTAACTCCGGGCTACATAGCTAGATAAATAGCTAGCCACAGCTGCAGCTGTACTCTTAAGACTCTGAGTTAACATGATGGTATTTCCTTATATATCTCAATCAGACCGGCTCTGATACCAAACTGTAATGACCCAGAATCCCCATTACCAGTAACAACTAGTACTTCAACCGAATTCTGACCCGCTAACCCACGAGACAAGCTCGGAAGGGTAGGAAGTGAAAGTCTGAGGAGACTATATGTAAGAAGATACACCACCATGCGAAGCAGTGAAATTCCACTATAAACATAATATATACAACCTCAGAGTCTGAGCAAAGTACAGAGTACAGAAGTACAACAAAAAGGTACTACTCACTGCAGCTAGGGAGCACCAACCCGGAGTGGCTAGACCCGCCTGGAACGGGAGTCGACGAAGACCCACCGAAAGGGAAGGGAGTGAGTCTCAAGAAAAGAGACCCAGTAGGGAAAAGTAACCCCACCGGCAACTAAACTAAGTGCGGAAAGTAAAAACTGAAAGTAGTACACGTCGCACCACAACACAAAACTGTAAACCACGCGGCTCCGTAACACCACTTCACACACACAGCAAGTAGGACTCAGCTAGGGTCTGTGGCGGCGTCCCGTCACCACAGAGGCTCTCAACCCCGCCACGTGTGCACACTACAGACGCTCTCTCTCGCGTCTGGTCCACGACCGGTTTTTCCCCTACGCTGACCCTAGCGGTAGAGAAGGGGCTCCATGGAGACCGGCTCAAAACCACCAAAGGAGTACGCACAGGACAGAGTCGCACTCGACGTCCTGGCTCACTAGCGGAGGAAACCACACACTAGTCGTCTAGACGGAGTCGCACCCACCTCCTAGTAACACAACAGAAACAGGTACACGGTAACGCCACGCGCGTACAACAGACGGAACACACTCCACGTCTGAAACCCCGTACAGTAAGTAAACACCTCGTCTACAAACAACCACTCAAAAGCACAGGCGGAGTCACACTCTAAACCCGGCTCACATATGCTATTAGGGCGGACATCACATGTCAATCGCCTCTAAACCACAACTCAAGGCTGCTGGGACACAGGATATAAACGGCCACATCGATTGCCGCCAATCAGAGATAAACGACAGCCCTTATGCCTTCCATAATACTAAACGGCAATCGACCTTGTCGTTTAAATCACCCCTGAAGATCTCAACGTCAACAGATGTGGACGTTGATATCTTCAGTCCCCCATACCCAGAACTGAACCGAATCAGTCCCAATGGGTAGAACCACTCAACCAGACTCCGACTGATGGAGGGAAACACTTTCTCTCATCAATCTACACTACTAGAACATCTAAACTAAACAGTCTAACACTTAGATTGTCTAATTTATCCAAATCCCTGCATGATACAACCCAAACCCTAAACCATAAATTGCATTCCAATTTAAATTGGGCATGCTAGTTTGCTGGGGGGGTTATAGGGGTTAAGTCCCTACCTCAGAACGCCTTAAGAATCCCCAAACAGCCACTAATCGCGCCGGATTCCCCCGAAGACTCCGCGCGAATCGCAC